>CAUYRT010080418.1:0-33124 GCA_963574885.1 Lepilemur ruficaudatus | reverse complement strand
TCAAGTATCATTTCAATGTGTTTATATGCTTTCCATATATCTTCTTTGGTGAAATGTTGGCTCAAAACTTTTCTTAATTTTTTCTATTGTATTACTTGTTTTGTTATTGAGTTCTGAGAGATCTTTTTCTCTATTTCTCTATATCTATTAATCTACTTATCATTTATCTGTTTATCTCTCATGACTGTGAAAATTGTAGAAATGTGTATATATATATTGTAAATATGTACATACATAGTAGATGCATTTATTTTAACAGATAATATGATTGCATATATATTCTGCCAGTCGGTGGCTTGTCTCTTTATTCTCTTGTTTCTTTGAAAGACTTGAAGTTTTTAATTTTCATGAAGTCCTTTTTATCAATTTCTTCTTTTATGGATAATGCTTTTGATGTCATATCCAAGAACTTTTTATTTAACCAAAGTCTCTTATGTTAGCTTCCATAATTTTCGTATTTTAATGTTTTACCTTTAGGTCTATGATCTATTTTGAATTTTTTATTTGGTGCAAAATGTGGATCAAAGTTAATATCTTACATATGTATATTTAAATTTCCCAGCACCAATGTTAAAAATATTCTTCTTTCTCCACAGATTACCTTTGTAGCTTTATGAAAAATCAGTTGTTCAAGTATGTGTGGTATGTTTCTATACTCTCTGTTCCATTGAACTATGTGTCTATACTGCTGTCAAAACTATAATGCTTTATTACCTGTAGCTTTGTAATAAATCTTGAAATCAAGTATTGTTAGCTCTTCAATTCTGTTCTTTTAAAAAGATGTTGTGGTTATTCTAGACTCTTTGCATTTTTGTACTGATTTTAGAATGGTCTTGTCAATTTCTCTCAAAACCAAACCATAAGAGCCTAAGGGAGACTCAATTTGGGGTATATATTGAATATACTGAACAATTTGGGAAACTGACATATTAACAATACTGACCCTTATATGAATAGGGTAAAGCTCTTAATTTATTTAATTAGGTTTTTAATTTTGATAGTTTTCATTGTATTTTTAAAAATAGTTTTTGCCTGGAGGCAGATCCTGGCTATGGTGCCTGACAAGATCATGTGATCTGCCGCACTGCCAGCTGTAGTCCCCTGATGCACCCAGGAGCAAGCCAAGGTGCTGCAACCTGCCAGACACCAGCCAAGGTCATGTCACCTGCCTTTGGGGAGTGGGAATTGCATAGCCTCCTGCCCGAGCTTCCAATGCGAGCCTGAGGACCAACCTACTCATCCAAACAAATATCCCCCAGTATCAGCTTGGACTGTGACAACTACAGGTGATTGAGAGGATGTAGGAGAAGAGCTGTGTCACGGGCTCTCAGTGCATCCACCCCTCTTCCACTGGATCCTCTCGAGTAAGACACTAAAGTGTTATCTAGGGACATCTTCTTCACACTAAGTAGAAGAGTTCTCAGCAAAAGAGAATAGGTGTGCTGCAAAACTATCTGCTCTGAGCTGAGAGAAGAAGTCTCAGATGAGAAGAAATCATCAAAAAAATCTGGCAACATGAAAAAATAAGTTAGTTCAAAATCCCCCAAAGGGTGACAATAGATCCACAGCTATGGACCCTAACCAAAAGGAAATTGTCAAAATATCAAAAATGGAATTCAGAATATGGATAGAAAACAAGATGAATGGAATTGAGGAAAAAGTTGAAAACCACAGGAAACCAAAAATATATTTTAGGACATAAATGAAAAATATCAAAAACTTGTCAAAAAGATAAAAAATATAAGAAAGTGTATAACAGAACTTAAAGAAATAAAAGATTCATTTAGACAATTATAAAAAACAACAGAAAGCTTCAACAACAGGCTAGACCTAGCAGAAGAAACGGATTTCAGAATGTGAAGACAAGGCTTTTGAAATAAGCCAGTCAGACAAAAATGCAGAAAAAAGAATAAAAAAGAATGAACAACCACTCAGAGAAATATGAGGCTATGGGAAATGAGCCACTATACAAATTATTGGTATCCCAGAGATAGAAGAAGTAAAAGCAAAAAGCATGGAAAACCTATTTGAGTGAATTATTGAGGAGAATTTCCCTGGTATCACCAGAGATTCAGTTTCCAGATACAAGATGGTCATTGAATACTGGGAAGATTCATAGCAAATAATTCACCTTTAAGACAGAGAGTCATCAAAGTCACTTTGGACAAAGTCAAAAAATGAAGGCAATCTGTTACTACTAGGCCTACCCCACAGGAAATGCTCAAAAGGGCACTATTCATGCAACAGCACAATAGGTACCCACCATTGTAAAAACACCCACAAATTATAGCTCATAGCTCTTATGAAACAATGTCACAAGAGGGAAAACAAAACAATAAGGCATCATCTAATGTGATGAACAGAACTGCATCCAACATACCAATACTAACACTCAATGTGGACAGTGTCAAAGCTCCACTTAAAAGACACAGACTGGCAGAATGGAGGAAAAACACAACTGGGGTATTTTCTGTCTGCATAAAACACATCTAAACCACAAGGATTCACACAGACTCAAGGTAAAGGGATGAGAGAAATATTCCATGCAAATGGAAACAAAAAGCGAGCAGGTGTAGCTATTTTTGTATCAGATAAAATAGACTTTAAATCAACAATGGTAAAAATAGACAAAAATGGTCAGTATATAATGGTAAAGGGAGAAATTCAACAAGACACAGCAATCCTAAATAAATATACACCTACTATAGGAACTCCTGCTTTTGTAATGCAAATTCTTCTAGATCTAAGCAAAGAAATAAACAGGAGCATTTAATTGCAAGGGACTTCAACACTCCACTGACAGAACAGAACAAATAATTGAAGCAAAAAATGAATAAAGAAACACTCTAGAACAAATGGACCTGGCAGACATCTACAAAATATTCTATGCAAAAATAACTGAATGCAAATTTTTTTCATCAGTACATGAGACATTCACTAAGGTTGATCATATATTAGCACACAAACAAAATTCTTTCAAAATCAAAAAAATTGAAATCATAAGGTATCTTCTCAGACTACAGTGGAGTAAAACTAGAAATCAATTCCAAGAGAAACTCTCAAGTCTAAACAAAATCATGGTGGTGACAGAGTAAGACTCTGTCTCAATAAATAAATAAACAAACAAAATCATGGAAATTAAACAACTTGCTGCTAAATAATCCTTGGGTCATTGATTCATTGATGAAATTAAGATGGAAATGAAAGGATTCCTGGAACTGAATGACAAAGGGAACACAATTTTCAAAATCTATGGGATATGGTCAAAGCAATTCTAAGGGAAAAATTCATAGCCTTAAATGCCTACTTCAAAAAGACAGGAAGATCACAAATTAACAATCTAATTTCACATCTCAAGAAACTGCAATAATAAATGAAAAAAAGCACCAAAAGTCAGTAGAAGAAAATAAGTAATAAAGCTCTGAGCAGAAATAAATGAAATGGAAATCAAAAAACAAACAAACAAAAAACCAAAGGATCAATAAAACAAAAAAGTTTGTCATTAGGAAAGATGAACAAAATATATAGACCACTAGCCACAGTAAGCAGAAACAAAAGAGAAAGGACTCAAATAACTTCAATCAGAAATGAAAAAGAAAACATTACAACTGATATCATAGAAATATAAAATATCATCTGTGAATACTGTGAAAACATTTACACAAGCAAACTAGAGAACCTAGAGGAAGCTTATAACTTCCTGGAAACACACAATCTTCCAAGCCAGGATTTCAGGAAGAAACAGAAATCCTTAACAGACCAATAATGAGCAGCAAGATTGAAGCAATAATAATAATTAAAAAAATTTATCAACAAAATATAGCTCTGGATCAGACAGAATCACAGCAGAACCCAACCACACCTTTAAAGAACTGGTACCTATCCTCTAGAAAATATTACATGATATTGAGAAGGAGGGAATACTCCATAACTCATTCTATGAAGTCAGTATCACATTGATACCAAAACCATCAAAACACCAAGGTCATTTTTCACAGATCAAGAAAAAATAATCCTAAACCTCATTTAGAACCATAAAACAGCCTGAATAGCCAAGGCAATTTTAGATAAAAAAATAAAATAAGTTTGGAGTCATCACATTACCTGACTTGAAATTATGCTATAAGACTATAATAACCAAAACAACATGATACTGGTATAAAAGAGGAGACATAGACCAATGGAACAGAATAGAGAACCCAGAAACAAAACTATGTACCTACAACCACTGATCTTTGTCAAAGCAGACAACAGCATACACTGGGGAAAGGAAGACCTTTCAATAAACATTGCTGGGAAAATTGAATAGCCACATGGAGAAGAATAAAACAGGACCCCTATCTCTCACCATGTACCAAAATTAATTTAAGATGGATAAAATACTTAAATATAAGTAATGAAACCATAAAATTTCTAGAAAAAAACATAGGAAAAACTTTTCTAAACATTAGCCTTGGCAAAAAATTTATGACTCAGACCCCAAAGGCAAATACAGTAGCAACAAAAATAAATAAATGGTGCTTAGATAAACTAAAAAGCTTCTGTATAACAAAGGAGATAATTAACAGAGTATATAAGACAACCTACAGAATGGGAAAAAAATGATGTTTGCAAACTATACATCCAACAAAGGACTAATATCCAAAATCTACAAAGAACTCACACAAGTCATCAAGAACAAAACAAACAAACAAAAACAAAACATTAAAAAGTGGGAAAAAGACAAGAATAGAAGTTTTTCAAAAGAAGATAGACAAATGGCCAATAGACATATGAAAAAAATGCTCAACATCACTAATCACCAGGGAAATTCAAATTAAAACTACAATGAGATACCACCTTACTCCTATCAGAATGGCAATTATTAAAAAGTCAAAAACAATAGGTGGTGATGTCAATGCAGAGAGAAAGGAATGCTTATATACTGTTGGTGGGACTGCAAATTACTGTAACCTCTATAGAAAACAGTATGGAGTGTCCTCAAAGAAATAAATGTAGACTTACCATTGGATCCAGCAATACCACAGCTGGGTATCTATCCAAAGGAAATGAAGACATTTTATTAAAAAGACACTTGCAGTTGAATGTTTATTGCAGCACAATTCAAAATTGCAAAGATGTGGAATCATTCTAAGTGCTGCTCAATTTGTGAGTGGATAAACAAAATGTGGTGTACACACACACACACACACACACATATGCACACCATGGATTACTACTCATGGGAATAAAATAATGTTATTTTCAGCAAGTTGGTCAGAACTGGAGACCATTATCCTAAGTGAAGTATCTCAGGAATGGAAAACCTAACACCGTATGTTCTCAATAATAAGTGGTAGATAAATGATGGTACAAAGCAATACAGAGGACATGAGAAACTAAGAAGCTGGGAGGGTGAGAGGGAAAATGTGGGATAAAAATTTACCTATTGCATGCGATACATTATTACACTATTGTCTTGCTGGGCACAACAAAAACCTTGACTTTAGCTGTATACAAGGTGTCCATTTAACAAAAACACTTTTACCCTTTTTATATTTTGAAACAAAAACAAAACAAAACAAAAACAATACCATAGTTTTTGTATTTTATATTGTTGATGCTCTTATATCTTTAAATATTAATGTTTCATATTTTTGATGTTATTACACGTGCAATGTATATCCCATTCGTAGCTTGGCCATGTATTGGTGGCTGTATGCAGGTATTAATATTATCATTTTATTCTCAATTTTTGTTTGATTGTTGGTAGTATGTAGAAGCATGATTGATTTTTGCAGTGATCTTGCTCTTCTGTATAACTTTCTCCCTCTGTTACTGTCTTCTATGAACTCTAGCCACTCAATTTCATTTCCTCAACTCAGGGATCTACTAGGATCACCTGGTTGCCTCCTCCCTGGAGCACAAAGTTTATATATACACATATGTATATATATGTATATATATAAACTTGGTAGAATATAGAAAGCCAAAAATCTATGTTTATGGGAATGACAGTATATGTGTGTCAGATAGAATCAAAACTATCATTAATTGCTTAAATTTTTATTTTTAGAATAATAATGAATATCTTGGTGACAACAGACGCTTTTGAAGTCGAGTTGCAAGGTGGTGTCGAAAACTGGAAAATCATTGAAAATCTTTTTAAGGAACAGTGACCAAACCCAGACCAGAGAGGACGCAGCTGCCCGAAATCAGAATGAAAGAATTTTCTAGGACTATGAGTCATCTAGTTCAGATCAGAGCAAGAAGGCAGAGGACATCAAGGAGAGGTCTCCAGAGATGGGGACTTGAGAAATTAGCTATGGGTTTTAATATTTAATATATTTCAGGGAAATTTATAGTTTGTCAGGATACTTGGGAATTAATTAATGGTATGTACCCAGAAATCTGAAAGAATGAAATGAGGCAATTAACAATTTCAAGGAAAATTAAAAGTTGTACAAGAATGAATGTGTCATCTCTGTGGCTTAACCAAGCATAAGATTTACATAGTATGATGTCGCTATAAATATTGATTTAACAAAAAATGGTGAAATACCATTGGTGGGATGGCCAGAGTGGATGTATGCAAGTGTGTCTGAGGTGTGAAAACAGAGACTCATCTCTTTGTAGCAGGTGGAAAATATCATGCACTTAAAAATCAAGCAATAACAGTATGAGCAAGTTTTTCTCTATTTTTAGATTTATATAGATAAATGATAGGAATAATATTAAATGTGGTTGCTTTGAGTCAGTAGGAATAGGGATCTTTAGTAGTGAACAGAAGGCTGCTGGTTATTATTATTAAACTTGTAGATCTATGTACATGTGTTACTTTGATTGAAGTAAAAATAAATCAAAATAAAAATTATCTCAATATAAAACTTGCATCCAAAGCTTCAATTTGTTTATTTAAAAATTAAGAGCAAATAACAAACTGCCTTGTTTGAAATCTCAATTCCACCCCTGATAAAATTATACTTGAACATGTTATTTCACCTACTGATGCCCCCGTTTCCTAATTGGCAAAGTGGCAACTGTAGCTATATCTACAGTCTACGGAGCTATTAAAGGGATCCAATGAGTTGATCTTTGTAAAGTGCTTAGAATTGGGACTGGCACATGGTAAGTGCTATCTTGTAGTTATTATAGTAAAAACAAAACACAACAAAAGGATGTTGATGCTGGAGGATTACTGTTTTGGCTCTTTTTTAAAATCTGTACTGAAGAATCAATGCCAAGAACACAAACTTCACTCTACTTTAAACAGCAATGCCATTTGCATTGATTCTAACTAGATTTAAAATATTCAAAGATGTTTTTTAAGTAAGTTGTTTTTGATGTGCCTATATCTGTTTAAAAACATTAGTCAGATTATGATTGCCTATTTTATTCAAACTGTGTTCATTCAATGATTTTTTCAAAACTACTCAAAACCCTGCAGTATAATTTTTCAAAACCAGCAGTATGGAGGCAACAGCTGGCCTGGCCAAGCTTCTTGCCCTAGTTCTAAGCCAGAGTCTGGGATGGATTACTAGAAGAAAAGTTGACCTACTTTGAATCTTTAGATAGGAGGAGTTTGTTAAAGCAAAAATGACCCTGAAGGATGGTATGGGTATAAAGAATATTTCATTCCGGTTTTCACTTATTTTTCAGGCACTAGGGAAAATATAAACTATGTTAGCCTCAAGGCATTAGCTTATCCTATGTAACAACTGTAAAGTTATTCCAAAATATATATTAAAACCAGCCGCAAAATGAAATAACCCTTTTATTTTATCCTTTCCTTATTTTAGTAGCTTTTTTGGAGTTTTCTGATTGTGAATATATATTGCTATAAGTAATTTTGTATTGTAAAAGGAATATAATTATACTGAGAAAAACATATCCCATTAACTCAAAATACTTTAAAGAACAATATAACAATGAAGATTTCTGAGTATAGATTTTAAAATATTTGGTATATCATGAGATCCTCGAGGGCAGTGACTTTGCTTTTTATTTGTGTGCCTCTAATACTCTGAAAATTCCTGGATATATTCAATGTTTGGTGAACACTTATTTCATTGAGTTAAACACTGGCTGAAAATCTTTTCAAGGGACATTTTATTTTCATTGTTACTCTAAGGCTGTCTTTATGAATATGCAGTTTATTCATAATATTGCACCATAAAGGTCACCGTGACAGGGCAGTGGAGAAAATATGAATATAAGAACTGGAATATGAGTTGATTCATTTCACAAAGGTAAACACCAAATGCTGCATAGCTGCCTGCTTTTAATTAGCTTGTCAAAAGATTTTGACAAAGACCTCCAGTGGATTACTGAACAAACCTGGATGTAGATTACTTCTCTTGCATCATTTATTGTCTTCCATAGCTTTTAATAGAATTGATCTAATCATGCTCATTCTATTCTCTTATCAATTTTACACTCCTCTTTTGTTTGCATTTGTAACTATAAGGTTTTGTAGAGATAATTTTGCCTTCTTCATGCTTGCTATGTCTGCTCTCTGCTTCAAAACATACTTTAGATCTATCCTGATACTTTTATTTGGGTCTAGGTATGATGTTTCTAGCAATGTTTAAACTTTTAGTTTTTGCCTTTCATTTTTAACAAATGGTTTTTTATCACCCCTCTTATTTCCTTCTTACATTTAATACTGCAAAAATATACAAATATGGTCTTTTTAAAAAAAAAAAAAAGATACTCAGACAAATGATGTCTTTAGTATAATATTCAACTTCCTTGATCTTCTTTTTCATACATTTTTTCCATCCCCCTCTTCCTCGTCACAAATAAGAATGAAATGTTTCTGAAATTAGCAAGTTATCTACAGAATTAGATGATCTGATACAAATCAATTTTCATTTTCACAGTATTAAATGAATTAATTCACCAAAGTAGCTTACAAGATAATGAAAGCAAAATGCAAGCAAAGAAATTGAATGACCTTTAACAAGCCTCAAATAGAATTAAATGTCAAAGTCCTAGAAAGATGTTCTCTCTGTTTATTTCTAGTAGCTTCATGTTTTAGCCTAGCCACAGGATGATTGGAAGTTGCTAGGTGATTCTTATAACTTAGATTTTATTTTTGGTAAAGATTTCTTATTTCTAGCAAGGGCACACTGTATTTCTTATTTGAATGATTCCTTTCTCTAGAACCCTCGAAATCCTTCTATTTTTTTTGCTGAAAGACAAACTATTTTCATAGATATTGCCTTTACTTGGTATTGTAAAAAGTACATATTTAAGTAAAGTTGATAATGGCATGGGCTACAGGTGTTTTCCAAATGTCACAAAAGCTAAGGGCATTTTCTTATCAAAGTCAAACAGAGTAGACAAGCTGTTAAAGTGCTGAGTGAATCAACAACAATTGTCCAAATCAAGATGAAGAGACTCAAATTTTTAGCACTCATATCAAGAGGATGAGGAAAGACTAAAAAGTGATAGAAGCAGAAATATTCAAAAGAGGCTGGGCATGGTGGCTCACACCTGTAATCCTAGCACTTTGGGAGGCCGAGGCAGGAGGATTGCTTGAGGTCAGCGGTTCGAGACCAGCCTGAGCAAGAGTGAGACCCTGTGTCTATTAAAAATAGAAAAATTAGCCAGGTGTGGTAGCACGTCTGTAGTCCCAGCTACATGGGAGGCAGAGGCAGGAGAATCACTTGAGTCCAGGACTTTGAGGTTACTGTGAGCTAGGCTGATACCA
The DNA here is from genome assembly GCA_963574885.1 of Lepilemur ruficaudatus. Taxonomy (NCBI): domain Eukaryota; kingdom Metazoa; phylum Chordata; class Mammalia; order Primates; family Lepilemuridae; genus Lepilemur; species Lepilemur ruficaudatus. The sequence continues at coordinate 23,430 of CAUYRT010080418.1, read as the reverse complement.
CAGCACTCTAGCTCAGGTGACAGAGTGAGACTCTGTCTGAAAAAAAAAAAAAAAGGATTTAAAAGAAACCTCGATATTATGTGATGAGAAAAATGAAGACAGATTCTAACATCAAAGTATTAGTAATAATACAGCTCCAGCATATTATAATTGATTGCATGCTCTAGATTATGTGAATAGTTACTTATAACTCTATAGGTCAATTTTATTCTGCATTTGGAAATTAATTTATCACCCTTAGTTGGCGCCTCATTTTCAATTATAAACAAGTGAGACCAAAATAGAAAAAGAAAATAAATAGCTGGGATTTCACGAAACCATGTCAGTGTAAAATAATACTCATAATTAAAATAATACTCATAATACTCAAAATAATACTGTTGAGCTGGAAATATAAAAATGTAACAATTTCCTATAAATACATAGATCACCAAAGGAAGGGGCTTAAACCAGTGTCTTGATCCCCATTCAGAAGACTGGTTAGGTGTTATGCATAAAAGTGGAAGAATCAACTGTTTTTCAGCATAAAATATTAGAACAGAAGAATAGAGAATTAAAAATACATAGACTGAGAAATTAGTTTTATCCTACCCTAATTGCTGTGCTTTGAATGTATCCCCCAAAGTTCATATGTTGAAAACATAATCTGTGCAACAATGTTGGGAGACAGAGCCTAGTAAGATGTGAGTAGCTCATGATAGCTCAAGAATGGTGCTCTTTCCTCCTCAACTGACTTCCTTGCTTACAGGGTTAAAACAGCTTGATAACACTAACAAATTCTAAAAGCTGATGGTGTTCTGTAAGAAGAATATGTTCTTCAGCCTGAACTTTGACTTTTATATTAACATTTTGGAAAATTTAGTAAAATTTATTACTCAATGTATTTTTCAATTCTGCAAGTTCTAACATTTATGTATCAGGATTACTTGCAAGTAAAGATACACATATTATCAATAAATGTCTTAGAATACGAAAGTATTTGAGAGCAGAATACCCTGTCTAGAAAAATCTGAAATAAATCCATTCAAATATTAGCACCTCTTATACTTCTAAAATTGTATCTTTTCTATTCAGGGCTGATTTTTGGAGATAGAAGAATGCATTGTGTAATTCTCAGGGCTGAGAGCAAATGGAATTTTTCTTTACTAAACTCAATAATTTTAGGAGCAGGCGCCTAATCTGGATATTACATTTTTGTGTGAAGGTGCCTTTTCCCCATCTCATGCACTAGGCATTTAGTCCTAATGGATGTTATTTGCAGACACTGCCTCACCATAAATAACTGTTTCAATGAGGTCAGGACCCTTTGTGTTCAACTTGTAGTCAGTGTTCCAACTGAATGGCATCTGTGCTTATATCCTGCTTCAGGGGAAAATGCAAAAAAAAAAAAAACCCAAAAAACTCTCAACTATTCCACAAACCACATCTCCATTCTACACATCATTATTTGTGTCCAGAAAGTTTTGGTCAGAATGAAGCAAAGTAAATTGAAGATGACAAAATTTCCCATGTTTTCTAGTCAACAATCAAAAGTGTTGTGCTCTGCTGTATATCTGTTTGCATCCATCCTACATATTTTATTTATTTTCTCATTTATTTCTAAATAACTACACCTACATTTAAATTTACAGTTATTGAGCATGGAGCCTCTGGGCATGTTTAAAATACAAGAAAAGCAGCATTCTTAGAAAAATGCTATAAAAATCACAATGGAGCCCAATTTTCTTTGTATAGTAAGGAAAGGAAGGAAAAAGCACCTGAGTCTGAAGAGATTATCTAAAGCTTTAACTATATTCAAGTAAAGTTGGGGCTTCCTGAAACTCCCTGTATTATAGAGGAGCAGAATAGCTGTGTGGTAGAATAGCATGGAGAAAGACATAGTTTAATAATAACACCAAACTTGTTAGCTCAGCACATAATGTCCCTATTATTATCATTATTTAATTATTACTGCTATTATAATTATGTTAATTGTTAAGCTAATTCATTAAAATCCCTATGTAAGTTAGTAATCTTCAAAGGAGTCATTAATATCTCCTGAATCCACTCTTTATAGTAACTATGAACCAGTATTTCATAACAGAAGCATAATGGAAAAACGTCGTAACTGACAAACCAAATGTAATAGGCTTTCTTGTTCCAAGGTGGCATACTATTCAAACTCATGTATAACTATGAATATTGGACCTCTGAATTTTTTTAGGAAGAAGAGAAGAATTTTCCTAGGTAAATTTATTGTAATGTGTAATAGAATGGTACGGAGAAAAAACAATCATACCAAACCTAATGCAAAGACTAAAATAGTTTGACACACAGTAAATGTGCTATTATTATTACTAATATTATTCATAAGTGTTAGTATTATTTATGAAAATCATTGAATAACTTAATAATTCTTTCAGCAACTATTAATATCTCTTATAATCCATGACATCTGATAATTTTTAAATAATCTTGCCATAGCTGAAAAAACAAAAACAATACTCAAACTCACAAATGGCTATGAATATTGAGACCTCAAAAGTTTTCCATAAAAAGGACATTTTAAAAAGAGAATTTGCTTAGGTTAATTTATTATAATGTAAGTAGGAAAGCTGAGAAGAAATTAAGTATGAAAACACTTGTTCCATGATTTGTTTTCTTAAGCATGTTGTATTCAACTGAATTCAAATTGAAGGGGGGAATGGCCACACTCACCCACAAAGGTTTTCCTTTATAACTAAAATTAGATTTGTGCGGTTAATTATTTCTTTATGAAAAATAAACCCTAGTCAACAAATGTTTAGAAAATTAAAAAAAAAAAAACAACTAAATGTATATTCTTCCTGACAAAGAATTAAGAGAAAAATAAATAGGCTCGGAGACTTCAGGAACTCTTCTCCCCAGTGAAAAGTATTAACATTCTTATTAGATTTTATATAATTTGTTCTTTTATAGTTATCTTAGAAATGAATAATTAAATATTCACACTGTTTGCATTACTTATGTCTTGATTTGAGTAACAATTGTCATGTATGATCTTCACTTCTTTTCTGTAATTATATTTTCTCATATATGAGAAAAGTCCGTAACAGAAGACAGAGAAACTTTTACTGTGGTTTAAATGTTTCCAATGTCAGAATCCTGAAGGCGCCAGTTACTAGTGTTTCAAACTTTTCCAGCTCCAATGTAAAAGAGCACCCTGAAAATCAATGAATAGAGAAAATTATAAAAACCAAAAAATTTTAGCAATGACTTAGAAAACAAAGTTTTATGCTAATAACAGTAGGTCTTTATTTTAAATTACCCTTGGTAATTCTCTTTCCTTAACAGCAGGAAACTAGTTTTTAGTAATTAATATTGCTTTAAACTTCATCTGTAATTCTTTCTTAAGGAGTTCTTCCTAAAAACACCACATTCAAATCCCTAATTTATGTGATTTTGGGACTTAATTCGGAGGAAACATTCAGAGCAAATAAGGAAACATGGCATTAAACAGGAAATAAAATTATGGGCACATATATGCATACACATTCCGATCCTGAATTTTAACAATGTATGGCCCATTCCTTGCATTTTATTGGAGAACTCAACTGATTTCAAAGGAACTAGTATTTTATTTTATTTCATTTTTATTTATTTTTTTTAATTTTTTTTATTATTTTATTTTTTTTATTGGGGGAAAACTACAAAGCATTTACAGTACAATGTTTACAGTCACAATTTGTAGTGAGCTGATTTCCCAAAATATATTACCACTCAAGTTGACTTATCGTTACATTCAAAAACCTACTCTGTCAAAGTAGTCCAGAGAGTACATACATAGTGCTCCAACTGTATCTACGTACAACCAACACTCCATTTTAAGTGTACAATTAAATGATTTTCAGTGACAATGTTGTAGATTTGTGTGTGCAAGTCTTGCACTACTTTCTTTAAATTTATTCCTAGGTATTTTTGTCATTTCAATGCTGTTGAAGTTGATTTTATTTTTGGACTGTGCCATACTGTTACATAGTACAAGAGATTTTGTTTAACGTATTAGTCATGTTTTAGTTCTAATTGTTTCTTGTAATTCCCTTAGTATTAATATTTTCTACATAGACGATCATGTCTTCTGCAAATAACTGTGATCATGTCTTCTGCAAATAACTGTAGGTTTGCTTGTTCTTGTCCAACCTGATACAATTTTGTTAATTCGTTTCTTCAATGTGCTTTATTGCCCTGACTGGAACATTCAGTATGTTGAATAGAGTGATGAGAACATCCTTTTCTTGTTCCTCATCTTAGGGAGAAAGCATTCAGCCTTTAGCCATTAAGTGTAATTAATGCTAGCTTTAGGTTTGTTTATAGATGTTTTTTATCAGGTTGAAAAAGTTCCCTTTAGTTCCTAGCTTAAGAGTTTTTATCATAAATGGATATTGAGATTTGTCAATTGCTTTTTCTGTATTTACTGAGATTATCATGTGGTTCTCTCCTTTATTTTATTGATATGACATATTATGTAAATTGATTGAATGTCTTTATTTTACCTTTAATAGAATGATAGTTTTGCTGGATAAAGACTCGTATATTGGTTGGCAGGTGGTTGTTATTTTCCACAGTACTTTGAATATATTATGCCTGTGCCTCCTGGCCTCTATTGTTTGTGATAAGAAGCCAGTCATGATCATATGTTGTTTCCATTATTCTTAATGCTTTCAGGATATTCTCTTTGTGTTTCAGCAATTTGACTGTGATGTGTCTAAGTGTGTGCCCCCCCTTTTCTGTTTATATTATGTGAGATATTGAATTCTTTGATCTTAACAAAGCCTCTCTCCTTGACCGAATTGTACAATACTCTAAATGCCAACAACATCATCTTATTCCTACTTATTGTTATTGTTAGGCTCCTCTGACGCTCCTTTCAAATAGACCTCATCCTTGGGCCCTGCCTTTGGCTTGTCTAACCTTGTTTTAGCAAGAATCCTGTTAAATCACATTAGACAGAATCTCCCACCCTTGATATTTGATTAAATGTCTCTTCCTTCACACTTGATGTCTGATCACCCTGGCCTGCCTTTAGCAAGAATTCTGTTAAGATAGTTTAGCAAGAATCTTCCTACTCTTGATGTCTTATCTTAGTAATTTTCTGTCCGCTAACCCTCTCACCTTGTTCCTTGGCTATAAGTTCCCAGCTGTATTTGAAGTGGAGTGAAGCAAAATCTCTCTCCCCTACTGTAGTAGCCTTGATACATGTCACGGTATTCCTGAATAAAGTTTTCCTTACCATTTAACAAGTGTCAGAATACCTTTTTTCTTAACGACATATAGATTTATTGTTTGTTTTAGCAAGACATTATAGTAACTCTGGATTTTGAATTTTCACCCTGAGGATTTTTTCATGTTTTAGTAACATGTCTGGACTTCATCTGCTGAATCTGTTTCCCTTCAGTGTGCAGCTCCTAATGTCTTTGCTTAGTTTTTGCTTTCATTCTTTCTTTCTTTTTTTTTTTTTTTAATTTTTAACCTGGCATTTTATGAGCTATTCCTCCTTCTGCATGACTTAAGGTCAGCCCATGATTTGGGCCAAGTTTTGCACAAAACACCTCAAGCACGTAAGGCTTTCACCCTCTGCCAATCTATCTGAGTTTGAGTTGAGGAAGGCATTGAAAGTTCAGGTAGTTCTCAGGACTTTCTGTGCCCTGACATTACCCTGGGTCTTCTCCTATCTTCTCTGAGGATGCTTATCGTTTCGGAACGGTGTGGGTAACTTATCTCACTTTTTCTATTGAACTCTCATTTTCTGGCTCTTTGCACTAAATTTCTGGCTTGCTTGAAGTTTACCTCCAATGAGACTGCAACACATATTGTCAGAGCCCAGGTTGTTCCCCATTCAATTTCTACTGTGCTTGTTTCTTTTACTGACTTAGTGCCAAACTGAGTCTGTCCTCTCTTGAAGCAAATATGCTGCTTTCCATGGCCAGAGCTACCCCTATAAACCTTACATGTCATATGGGCTTGGGTTGGAGTGGTAGGGGATGGGATTAGACCCAAACAACAACACCATTGATTCTTGTTTTTCTTACCTAAAGTTGTAGCAGTTCTTCAAAAATAAACCCTCTCTATTTGTTTGCATCGATGAATCTCCAGAGCTCTAAGTGGGGTTTTTAGCAATTTTGCTTAGATTTTCCCTTATTTTTTGAAGAAAGGATTATCTACCTATTGAAGTTACGATAGTTGGAAGTTCTGCCTCCAATCCACCCCTCTTGCCATTTTAAAAGAGTAATTTCAGTCATATGGGGCCAAATGTGTAGTATAACGAAGAGACAGAATTTGAAAATAAGGAGTGCCATGATGAAGTGGAAGGGAAGCAAATAAAATAGAGAAACACACTGTATTAACGGGGAAAATGATGAGTTTTTAAATCAAATTAAAATTTTCATGCATCAGTTATAAGTTATGGATTATAATTTGCTTTATAGAAGGAAAATTCTGTAAGTTTTTTTGTCACTTTTGTGCAAATGTATGCACTTTATGATGCTAAATTTTATAATATGCAGTAAGCTATATAACTATTGAAAATTATTAGACAGTAGTGTGTTGGTGTACTAATTCTTCCTTTGTTGAATTAAAATAATCAAAGGACCTACTGTCCAAAAAAAATTAGAATATCACAAATTGTTTAACATAAAAGTAATTCTGCAACCTGTTATACAAGGCTTGGAGGACAGTGTTTCTCATAGTTGCAAAGGTGGATTAACAAAAGAATAAATTTATCTTATTAAATGCAAAATATAAAATGAAAGGAATCAACATGGAATTCTAGGAAATAGAAGTGAATATCTAGAAACATAGTGCAATCTTTTTTCTACTGTGGCCAAAAATTAAACAAGGCTCGAGACACCGAGATTCTGGAAAGGGCAGAGGGTGCCTCTTCAATGAATATTTCTTAAAGAAATCCCTACCCCAGTACTATCTCTCACTGTTTAGACCCTCTAGGTGAAATACATTGAAAATTAGAATACAAAGAAATCCCTTAGTAATAGACTATCTCTCTGTCATAAAAAAGCACTAGATTGAAACAAATATTTAAGTGATGAGGTCTCCAGAACAGAACAGTTTTGATCATGAAGAATCCCAGATTTGTGTCTATGTAAATCAGGAAGTCCCTTTCCATAACAGCAGAAGGTGATGATATAAATGTAGCCCATGAGTACAATAGAAAACAAGATGATTTCATTTTTTACTGTTTGATTAGTATTTAAGCTGCTGGTCAAAACCTTGCTGCCTCTAAATATATTTTGTCATCTAAGTCAGGTGTGAAATGTTTCGTTCCATATCTTGGAGACCAGCACAGTTCAATCATAATTTTTATTATGCATAAGAACCATTAAAAGGATTCACCTCTACTCTTCTGTGACCTTCTTATCTAAAATCATAACACCGTTTGTTCTTAGCCTTTCCTGCTCTCAAAACAAAATATGAAACAACAAAGAAGGAAAAAAGTGCAGAGACTACTATACATATTAAATATCAAATGTAAGTTTATGCTTTCATCATTTAGTTGTCTGATGCAGTGATTTTCAAACTGTTCTCACAGTTCACAAAATGCTTCTTCATTTTGCCTCTATTCGTTTCTGCAACATCATCGCATGCTAGATTTTTCCCAGTTCATCGTGGGATGCAGTAATTCCCTGAGAGCGTGCAGTACTTCATTCCCTTGATCTCAGGTTCCTCACACAGGGCCTCCTCTTTTCCAAGAACTGTTCTTAATCCATGTTCTTCAGTCATGTTCTAATCTTTCAGATCCCATCTTAAATGCAGCCTATGTCAAAGGACTTTAATATTTATTCTGTCACCCACTCATTGTTCCCTGTGTTCATTTTTAATAGTGCTTGCCACAACTTGTCAATATGGATTTACTTTTCGTCAGTAAAAATCTCCCTCATCTGACAGTATATTAAAAAAAAAAAGTAGAGCCCAAATTTATTTACCACGTTTAACTTACACTTAGCCCTTGGTACATTGCCTGGAAGTATTGTAGGTACTCATTAATTATTTTGAAAGTTTTTTTCCCTTAACATTATTTTCCCTAAGTCGAGTTTAGAATTTTATTTTGTTTTTGTGATTACAACCAAGCAGTCTCACCTAGCTTACTTCTATAACTCTGCCCTTGTAGAAAGAAGGCAGTATTTTCTAGTCTTTTGTAAAGTCAGATTTACATGTTTTTACATACTGCCAACATAGAGTTCACTTTCCAAATTTAACTTCATTGTAAAAAGAACCAAACTTGAGCTTTCAAAATCTTATCTAGTTCCAAATATCACAAAATTTGTAAGTGGCTCTTTTTTACTTTTATTTTTTATTTTTTTTATTTTTTTTCTGCTTGGTTTCAATCATCAATTTGGATAATAAAGAAATTTAAAAAGATATTCTAAAAACTATGTACTTTAAAAAGTGCTTAATGTTAAAATTTAGATAATTGCTTTATTTAAAAGTCCAACAATTATTATAGGGAAATATTTACTTGATATTTAGCTTTATTTTTATTGCTTATTAAATAGGTCATTCTGATTTCTGTTCAAGGACAAGTCTACCACTTTCATAGCAAGATCTTTGCCCATTTTAATAAATAATCATACATTGGTCAAAGACTATTTGATGTATTAATGATCACATGGTACCATATACCAAAATCTCAAGCACAATGATCCAAGAAGAATAATCTTAAAGCAAACCAAGGAGAGTAATTAAAATGCTTTTTCTATAATATTTAGGATTCTTATGATTAAAAGCCATAACTTTAAATTAACTCTTTAAAAATATATAAATTTTTATATATCAGGAAAGTCCAGTGGTATATTTGAATTCAGATGACAATAGAAGTCATGTCATCAATGATAGTCTTTCCTTATTTCCTGGCACTGTCTTCTTCTATGTAGGTCTCAGTCTCAGGTAGACTCAATGCAGATAAGAAAACCAGCAGAAACTCCACATGTAAATGTATTAGTTTAACCCTAAAGGAAATAAGAACCACCCTTCCCAGTAGTTCTAGGAGTATACCAACTTGAATAACTTGCCAATTCTTGAACCAAATGGTGTCCACACCTGAGTCTCACTGCTGTCACTGGAGCTAAGTTTCAGCCCCACCCAAATATGAACTGCGAAAAGGATGTGGCTCCCCAGAGGAAAATGAGGTTCTTTTACTGAAAGCAAGTGTCCAGGATGCCCAGGAGACAAAAACACCAATGGTCAACACACTCATTATCAATGAAGCCACAACTTTTTTTTAGTGAAAGTGTATTTATTCATATAAAATCCTATGTGTATACTCCATTATTGTAGTTTATAATCTTGGGATTATTTTTGTAGTAAGTATGACTTACATTCTATGCCTGTGTCATTTTTAATACTATAATTTGAATATTTATGTTCTACTCATATATAATTCAATACTCTTTACATTTTCATTTTATATAAAGCTACATTTCCCATTTTCTAAGAACCAGGAAAGGTAGATTGAAGAGAAAAGTAAATTGCAGCCAGAAATAAAAAGGGAATAGAAAGGGCAAATCAGATTGTTTTGTTTTGTTTTGTTTTTGAGGAGAGAAGGGTAGGAGATGGCAGAGGACATTTGGAAAATGAGCATGCTGAAATACTGAGAGGAAGGGATTATAGACTTCCTGAAAAGAACTGTAATGCATCATGGAAAAGAAATATATTAATATAACCAATGACTCAGTGTTTCTTACCATTTATATATCACAGCCTTTACATCAACAATTAAAAGTCATAGATTTAATTTTACTCTCATCTGAAATTTGTAAGCAATGTTTTGCCTTTTCCCATGTGAATTAACCCTTCCTCCATGCACTTTTGGGCAGATTTAGGCAGATTTACCCCCTAAATTAAGAATGAGCTTCATATACCTCCAACTCATAGATACTGATCACTGGTCACAGAGTCATTGAGCTGCAATTGAATTAAATTCCCACTACAATTTAACCCAAAATCAGCATCTACAGCTCTTCTCAGCATCATATAATATTCTTCAGAAAGGGCCACTTACTGCATACTGTCACTGAGGTTTAATAAATGCCTGGAGTTTTCAGAGTCTTGCATGGAAGGCATTATTATTGTTCTGCTATTCGGAGTCAGTGTCTCAGCTCCCTTTTCTAATTTTGGATCACTAATAATTTCTTCCAAGTATTTTTGTTAGCGTATGTATAAACAAAGTTATGTTGATTCTTAACCTACTATGTTATTATTTAATACTAAAAGACTGAAAAACAGTACAAAACTATTTAAGTAACCTAAACATAGAATTCATTTTTGCCTCATTTGTTAAACTTTCTACCTCCTAAAAGTTTCTGTGTAGGTAGTTGTGGTCCCTCAATATGTTAACTTATCTGTGGTTGACTGGTTCTGTGGTTTTGGGGTTTTTCTGTCTCCTGTGCTTTGCAGTACTGTTTGGTATTTACAGCACCTCCCAGGTGGGTGCCTTTCTCAATTTAATTATCATCCAGCTTATCCTCCCTTCCAGCATCATTTATGAAAATGTTAAATAAGACCAGCCATAATACCAATATCCCTGAAGCACACTCCTTAACACCTCTTCTTAGCTTGATGCATTGCCATTTATCATTAAATTCCTTTAGCCAATTTGTGTCCCAGGAAGAATGTTAATATTGAATCCAATTTGAGCTAAATTTTAATTAAGAATTCCTGAGACATTTTGTTTAAATGATTTACTATAATCAAAATTGATATTTCCTCTGCTACCCCTATCCTCTAGTTTTCTAATTTTATCCACACACAAGACAGAATGAATTTGTCTGGCTTGAATAGTTCTCCATAAATATACATCATTCATTTTCACTGTTTCTGCAAATAGTTTTCTTCTCCTTTGCCTTTAGGAGTATGCCTGTCATGCTCATATAAGTCCCAGAATCATTTCATGAAATGCCTTTCCTTCTGGCAACTACATCTGTCCACCCTCAAATACCCAATCTCAGGTCTTAGCTGCATCAATGCCAGTCTCTCAAATTTCCTTTTTTCTTCTCTATTATTTCTGCTGCTGCTATTTCTGTGCACATTATCACTCTAAATGTAGCCTATAATTAAAGTAGAAATGGAATATGCATAATATAAGTCCTTGAGCATGGTAGGGTATATAAAGTACTTTGTTTACATTTCTTGGGGCCACCTTTCTGTCTTTCATCCATCACTTTTGGAATGATAAAAACAGAAACTACTGTGAATGTATATATTACAAAATTTCCCACTAGAATCTATTTTTATTCTTCTTCTCCTTTAAGTAAATTTATATTTATCAGGAAGCCAAGGAGATGTTTTTAATATAGTAAATCACTGTTACTTTAAGGCTGCTTTATGAAATTAATGAATTATTCTTTTTCCACATATAATAATCCATATATAGTCTTTATTAGATACTAGGTACCTCAAAATGATTATAAATATGTGTAAAGTAGCTTTACAAGTGTTAATGTGATATAATTTCAAGGGTTCTGGGTAGATTCCCTTCCCTCAAAAAAAAAAAAATTCTTGGGCTATATTAAATATTCAACAGTTAGAGATGCATTTATTTGATTTTGAAAGGGTAATACTCTAGGCCTTATCAGTCCTTTATAAGTCAGTGTGGACAAGATAGGAACCTTTCTTAGAGAAAGTGTAAATAAAAAAGACAAAAAGGAGAGTCTCTGGGAGACAGGAAGGAGAACATTATGAATGGAAAAAATGAAAGCAAAAGAAAGGATGAGAGTAATAAAGGGAAACTTCTATTTCGTTTTTTCCAGGTCTCAGTCTGTAGTAACATGCGTTTATGTGTCAAGAACGCTAGGTAAGATAGGGGGAAAAATTAAATTTACTATAGGGATATTAGATTTTCTGTTATGGTTTTCCTCTTTTTTCCTTTATCAAATTAAAATAAAGATAGACTTCAAGATCCGAAACATTTTTCCCTTATCACTCTCACAAGGAAAGAAAAGGAAAAATCCTTCTTGCTGTGAATGCTTCAGTATCATAACAACACAGTAGCCTCAATTCAAGAAAACAAGGGTGTATATGTCAAGACAACTTTCTTTACTTATGTTTTATCTTTGAAAGCTAGCTCCTTTCATTGGGGAAAATAACAACATGATGGTGAATAGTTGAGTCCCAAGAGGATTTATGTTGTGATTTTCAATTCCAGCTCACTGCAGTCGACGCAGACGAAGGGTCAAATGGGGAGATCACATATGAAATCCTGGCTGGGGCTCAGGGAGACTTCATCATCAATAAAACAACAGGGCTTATCACCATCGCTCCGGGGGTGGAACTGATAGTCGGTCGGACTTACGCGCTCACAGTCCAAGCAGCGGATAATGCTCCTCCTGCGGAGAGAAGGTAATTTATGTTAGAACCAATGCGGTCTTTTCATCGCTCCCATTTAACCCTGTAATTAAATTTAAGAAGAGCAGCAAGCATTCTTTTATCCTATAAACATCTAAATTAGATCAGAAAATCAGAGAGACCAGATTCTCAGGAACTGCATATTTTGATTTGGTTAAATAGTGGGAAAAGGACAATACAGACAAGATTAAACCACAAAATAAGTAACTATGATTTCACAGATGCAGAAGGATGCAGGTCTCTGTATTAGTGGGGGAACTGGGAAATATCAGAGACATGTTTCCAATTAATTACTGAAAAACAAGGTTTCAGACAGACAGGGAAAGACTCTTTTCTTCAAAGAAATTCACAAAAGTTATCAGTGGCTTGTAATGTCTCAGGGTTTTAAAGCCACCTCTCAGTGTATATGGCTAATTATAAAATATATAGGTAAAATATATATGTAGCATATGCATACATACATACACACATGTTTATACGTACATACCCATAAAGAGAGAAAAAGAGAGAGAGAAAGTTCAATCACTCCCTATTTTGTTGTTGTTGTTGAGACGGGATCTCACTTTGTGGTCTAGACTAGAGTGCAGTGGCCTCATCATAGCTCATAGCACCCTCAAATTCCTGGGCTTAAGCAATCCTCCTGCCTCAGCCTTTTGAGCAGCTGGGACTACAGGTGTGCACCACCACACCTGGCTAATTTTTCTATTTTTAGTAGCTGGTCTCAAGCTCCTGAGCTCAAGCGATCCTCCTGCTTTGGCCTCCCAGAGTGCCAGGATGACAGGCGTGAGCCACTGCGCCCAGACAGGCTTCCTACTGTTACAGTCGCATCTCTCTAGGCTTCTGCTTGAGATATCCCTTTTATTAATTTATTATTTCCAGAATTTTCAGTGCATATTTCAAGAAAATATGAATGAATATTGATATATTCCTGCACTTTTCTGTTTTTATTTCCATTCACAATATGTCTAGGTGTTGTTTTTATATGAATAATGGATAACTTCCTCAAGTCTTATTTACAGCTACGTAATATTCCTTCTTACATATGTAATACTGTGGAAGAAGTCCATTATTGATGAACTTTTAAATTTCAGTCTCTTTCTTTTACTGACAATGGAAATACAAGATAGAACATGCATCACTTTGAATGTGTGCAATATCAATAGAGTAAATTAGCCAAAATGAGATTAAAAAGCATATGCAACTTTAAGTTTTATAGATAACTACCAAATTGCCTTCTATAGAGCTTATAACAATTTGAAATTCCAATTGCAAAGTCTGAGAATGGAAAATTCTACACAATATCCCCATTCATGTATAATATCAAACGTGGATTTTTGCCAATCTGATAGGTAAGAAATAGTATCTAATTTTTATCCATTTGATTTTTGGTGAGTTTAGTATATTTCCTATGTTTAAGAGCCAATTCTATTACTTTTTTTGTGAAGTCTGTTTTCATAATTTTTACTCATGGTATTTTAGCTCAGATTATAATCATTCTACATTTTCTACCAGTGCTTTTATAGATTCATATTGTATATTTAAACCTTTGTTGCATTTGAGAATTATCCTAGTGTACAGTAGGAGATAGTGATGCAACCGCATTTTTTCCAAATACCCTGTTTTCCTCACACAATATATTGGATAATTCATCTTTTCCTCACTAATATGAGGTGTTGCATTTATTCTATCATATTTTATGTATTTATGTGTTGTTCTAGAGTTTCTATTCAATTCCATTATTTACTTCTCTTTTTATGAACTATTATCACACAATTTTAATTGTTAAAGTTACAGACTATGCTATACCCTCTGGTGGTATTAACTTACCTCAATGTTTTTCCTTTCAAAATTTTCATGGACACTTCTTCTGTCAATTTTTCTCTTTGACTTTAAATAAGCTAGTTCAGTGAGTTTTCTGTTGTTTTTTTAACTATATTTTTATTAGCAACACATTTAATTTATAAATTAATTACTTAGGATTATATTATATACTTCGGTCTTAAATCTTTCTATCCAAGAATTTTTTGAATCTTAATTTATCCATGCTTTCTTTTGTGTCCTTTAGTTTAGTTTAGTTTAGTTTTTTTATTTTGTTTACACAAGTTCTATACATTTTTTCTTGGTCTCATTCAATATCTCTTGTTTTTATTAAATAGACTCCTTTCTTCCTTATATTATATCTTTGAATGGGCTGGTTTGCATAAATAAAAGCTATTAATCTCTTTAGATTAATTTTTAACTCACTTTCTTACTTAATTCTGTTATGTTTTTGTAGTTTCCTATATTCTCCTATATTATTCAAAAATATTTTTTAAAAATAGTGATAATTTTATATTCTTATTTCCATTTGCTTTCTTTCCTTTAATTTCGTTTGTTAGTACTTCCGATGAAAATGTTTGTCTTACTTTTGACTTGAATGAGAGTGCCTCCATATTTCTCCATTAGATTGTTTTATGGTTTTAAAAACTCATATATTATTATGTTAAGAAAGCATTCATCTATTCATATTTTATTGGCTTTAAAAATGAGAATGGTGGCTTTTTCAGGTCAAATAAATATTCTTACATGAAGGTAGTAATGACTTTTCTTCTTGAGCTAATGTTATGATTATTGATCTTAATATAGTTTCTAAAATAAATCTATTTTGCATTCCTGATATAAATCCCATTATGCCATGATGTTTTACTCTTGAAATAAACTGCTGAAATATGTTTGTGGACATTTTATTTAATGAAATTAGTATGTACTTTTCTTTTTGAGACATCTTATCAAGATTTTTTATAGTTGTCATAAAACTTCATGGGAGAACCAAACAAAAACCACAAGTTTTATCCATTTGTGTTTACCTAACCTAATCATGAAAAAAAAGGAAGAAAGTATAGCTTGATATAATACATTCTAAGGGGGAAATAATGTAGAAATAGAAGAAATTAAAAAAACATATCAGGGACAACTTTGCTTTAATATGCAAAATTTGAAAACATGAATGGATATTTAAAAAATACAGTTTACCAAAATTGATCCCCCAAAGCTAGAAAATCTTAACAGACTAATCCCACAGAGAAAATATCAAAAGTTCTAAAAGGACTCAAAACTACACCAGGTCCAGGCAGCTTGACAGGGTAACTGTAACTAAACCTGAGAGAGAAGATCATTCCCATGTTTATAAACCTCTCCCAAAGCAAAGAAAAGGCCACTGTTTTCCTGGCAGCAAACCAACATGGGAGAGTTTTCTTTCTTCAAAACTCTTATCATTAATCATAGAGATATGGTGAGTGAATTCCTAGTTTCCCATTGGTATTTCTAGACTATTTTCCCTCCTCTTCCTTAATACTCTCCTTTTCAATCTCAGGTTTGAACAAAATGTAATACCCATTACTTACCTTGCTGCATAGATGACAGGTCCCTCCTCTTCTTTCTAACCTCACACCCTATTGTCATCTACAGATCTGCAGGTCACATTTGGAAGAGTTTAGTTCCTACTTGCCTGAAATTTTCTTCCACAGTACTCCTGTCAATCTTCTTGGTAACTTCATATCCCATATGCAATTTAAAAAATCTCCAATCTTGCAGCCGCTCTGACCAAACACCCTTACTTCCATCCTCAATGTCCCTCTTTCTCTCAAACTTCAAACATAACCTTGAGCAACTCCTCTATGACCTACCTTCAAAATAGATTCAGAAAATAACAGCTCCTGACACTTCGGTTATTAATATTTAAGTCCAAGCCACTGTACTTTCTAGTCCAGAATGTTGAAAACATTTTTTAACTGGAATCGTATCCCCTTCAATCTTTTCTCAACACAGTAGCCTAAGTGAACACCTCATTCCTTTACTCAGGCTCTCCAGGGCTTTCGCATCTCACTCTGGTAGAAAGCAGAATCATTAAAAAAGCCAGTGGGACCCAGGGTGGTTTCCTGGCTGTCACCTGACATAGGACACTCCCTTTTGTCACTAATTCATATTAACCTCATCTCCTGCTCGACTTGGCTTCCGTTATTCCAGTCCAGTCACTGCACCAGTCTCCTTTCTGTCTCAGAGGATCACAGCTACCTTCAAACTTTTGAAATTGGCTTTCATCTCCTCTCAGACCGGACAGCTGTTTCCTCAGATTTCTCTCAGGCCACATTTCCTTCACATGTCTGTAATAGTAAAATTTTCTTTCAGTTCAACAAACTATTTATTATATAGCTAGCATTTTACACATTTTAGAATACAAGGATAAATAAACATAGTACTGGCATTTGCAGGCAAAAACATACAATACAAAATAGGAAGAAGAGTATAAATAAATTCAGTTTAACATGATAATTTTGGATTAAGGTAAATTCTGGGCTTTCTAGGGCAATGATGCGGACACTTATCCTAATGAGGGAGTACTGAGAAGTCGTCCTATTATACAATGAGTTTAGGAGAATGAGTGGTGGCTAACCAGCTGACAAAAGTATGTGACATTGTTTTCACAGCCTCAGAGATCAGAAATAGCTTGGTCTTTAGGGATAATTACAAGTCAGTCAATGTTATTGGAGCATAAACTGATTAAAGGAGGGGCTGGAAAGTTAAAGGGTATTTCACAGAAAATTTAATTTGTTGTATTACAAAGCTTGGACTTATCCAATCAATGAAAGGAATTATGGGAGGACTTTAATTAGAAAGTCATGTGAGAAGATATCAATTTTGGGGAGAACACTCTGATTTCCCTATGGAAAACAGATTTCGGGGGGACAAAGCTATAGGTGGCAAAATTAGGTAGAACACCACCACTGGAAGAGTTGAGAGAGAATGCTGCTGATGGCTTGAACTGGGTATGTTAGGAAGAATGAATAGATGGAATTGTCAAGAAAATATCTCCCAGGTTTTTGTCTAAGGTGACTTGGTGGCAATGATGTCAAGATGGTGCATGTGTCTTGGGTGAGTGCATGAGTTTAATTTTAGACATATTTTGTTGGATGTGGCCATAATTAATATATCCAGAAAACAAATCAATGTACAATTGGCCCTGATGGGCTCTGCATCAGTGCATTAAACCAACTATAGATCAAAAATGTTTGGAAAGAAAAATTGTGTCTGTACTGGAGATGTATAGACATTTTTCTTGTTATTATTCTCTAAACAATATAGTATGCAAACTATTTACATAACATTTACATTTTATTAGTTATTATAAGTCATCTAGAGATGGTTTAAAGCATAGGGGAGGATGTGCATAGATTATATATAAATATTACATTATTTTGTATCAGGGACTTGAGCATCAAGGGATTTTGGTATCCACAGGGGTCCTGGAACCAGTCACCCCATGAATACCAAGGAATGATTGTGTATGCCTGAATCAGATACAAAAGGCTAAAGGCTCTTTCTTGGAAGAAAGCTATAGAATACTTTTATATATTGAGTAGTTACAGAATCTAAAATAAGAGTCAAATAAAGTTTGAAAGATTTTAAATAAGAGCTTCATTCATGCTGGGTTATTCTGAAGAGGAATTAAGGATGATTAGTACTTTTTTGAGTATGTACTATAGGGCTAGCCACCATGCCAGCTTTTTTAATGTACATAATTTCTGATCTTAGCAATGACATTGTGAATTTTGCATAATTATATTTATTTTTGAAGTCCAGAAATCTGAGGCCAAAATAGGATAATTGTCTTGGCTAAGCAATCCCCTATACAACTCTCAAACCCGAAGTTAACAAGTACTAGGACCATAACTGGAACTCAGGACTCTTAGATTTTGTAACACTTTGCTTTAGTCTGTTCCATATTCAGAATCTTTGTAATTAATGTGTTGGAGAAAAACTACCATTGTTTACTAGCTATACTAGTAATTTTAATTATAAGAACAAATCACCTTTTTTCACTTAAACTTTCATTAAAGTCCTTCAATATTCATAAATTTATTTTATAATATATATTTTGTTTTCCATTGAAGATAGTGGTGTGCAAAATAGGTCTGACCTGACCTATATGTGCCAATATATTATGATTATTATGTTTGAAGTGCTTTAAATAACTTAATTGATTATTTAATGAATGAGATTTTATAATCTACTTTTTGCTTAGTTCCTACTTGCAAGATATATCACTGATTTTCCTGGATAAGCTATTGACTACAACCATCAGTATAGTAAAAGCTTTTTACTTTAGTAAAATTGTATTCCACTCCAGAAAGACAGTGCTATCTTCAGAATTAGAGGATACAAGTCTTTTCAGTGATAACAGATATTTAGTTGAGCTAGCCTCACTTTAAACAATGGCTTGGATACTAAAAGATCACCTTATAATGTGTGGTGAAACATCTAGTGGGACTTGCAGAGAATAAAATCCATATACTTCCATTCTACCTGCTGGGATAATGTCATGTTCACTGTAGGATAATGACATTTGCTGTTTTCTGGAGGGAAATTAATCATTCAAATTGAGTTGATGAATGAACTGAAGAGTTACGAGGGTTTGCTTTCAGTATTTCCTTTAGAAGGAAGATACTATTTGAAAATTATGAACATAAAAATATAGGTGGTGATACCCTTTACAGATTGACCCAGCCAGCAACAGTGACATGTAAACTTAATTAAATAATAACATCCAAAAACAATGAAAGCAACTTTCTGAATTTGGGCAATTTTCAATAATACTGTTTTCAGATTGGCAACCTCAATTCATAAATTTAAATAACATTGACTCTCAAAATAAGGCCAATATGAATTAACTATTTATGCATTTGTCATTCCAATTTAGTAAACCAACTAAAGATTCAGAGCGAGAGGAGGAATAGTTCATAGTTTTTTTGTTTTGTTTCATTTTGTTTTAGGATTTGATAAGCATAAGACGAGAGAGAAAACTACAAGATTAAAAAAAAGATATTTACTCTAGTAGTATATGTAGATCACTTATACTTATTGAATTCAATAAAATTGAATAAATATTTATTAAATTCTGACATGAATAAAGTATTACTGTGCAGTATTTATGACAACATAGAAAATGAAAGAGTATAGCCCCTGTCCCCAAATAGCTTACAATAAAATTGTAATAAAATGATTGATGCATGGCATAACATACTTTTTTATAAATTAATTCCCAAAATTTTTAATGGAATCTAAGGCTATATTTATTAATAATTTTAACGTTAGATTAAAAAATTTACTCTCAAATAAAATTATTTTTCCATTTTGAATATATATGTTCTTTTAAAATCTTTACCTGCTCTATTTAATATTAATAAAGAACTTATGGAGTCTTTATTTATTCATTTATTTTAAGAAAAATTTACTAAGTTCCCACAAGTCCTAGTCTCTTGGGGAGGTATTGGAAATGTAAGACAAGTAAAATGAGGTCTCTGCCTGCATGGCATCAGATGGAGGCACAGGTAAATTCAGACAGGGCATAGGAGGCAAATAGAAGTGCAGGTTTGCTTGGACATGAATGGTTATGGGATATCCAAGTAGAGGAAACATGAGCAAAGACAAAGAGAGATATGAGAAAGCAATATGTTTTGGAGCTGTGAAAGATTTTGCATATTTGATCATATCACTGACCTACTTAAAACCCACCAACTAATCCTCATTGCCAAGATGAAGTTTATAACAATAGGTGTAGCACATGAGTCTCACCTTAACTCTCTCTAGCCTTAACTCTTACCACTGCCCCTTTTATATCCTTCTCTTTAGTTGTACAAAACTTATAGTTCCCATGCTTAATGTTCTGTAAATGCGTTTTCCTCTGTCTGCAATGCCACATGGTTTTTACATGTAAATACATCTTGTGTCTGAAACTCTACCCTTGTAACTTACCCTGAAAAGTTTCCTCTCACCTCCCTCATATGTTGGTTTTAAATCTGAAGTCTTTGTTCCTGCAAATTCCTATATGTAATTCCAAAACAACAGAAAAGAATCTGTGAACAGTGAACTCTAAATATAGCTTTTCTAGCATAATATTGGTTTGAGACAAAAACCCAAAAACAGAAAACAGTAATTTCTCTGTCTGAAGTCCACTAGAGAAGGCAATATAAACATCTATAACCTTCATCTTAAAAATAAGATATAAATGTAGAATTACACATACATACCTTGTAGCACATATCAACACATTTAATGTTAGACTACAATACAAATTGTACCATCCTCTAAATGCCAACAACATCATCTTATTACTACTGATTATTATTGTAAATTACACTATTTCCAAAGTTAAAGCATCTTGCGTCTATTTTTCCAAACTCTTTTTTATTCATTTTTTTATTATAAATGCTACAGGTGAAGTTTCATTTATGGTATAAATAATTAAAAATTATGATATAATATGAGAGAAAGACTTAAAATAATTTGTAGTTTCCTATAAGGTAACACTATTTGTTAGAAATCCGGAATGTTTTATATTCACACATATCAGATAAGTAAAAATTCCCTGATTTATTTCCCAAATTTGTTCTTGTGGGATGTGGGGAGAAAGAGCAGGCAGATTTTGAATTCAGAGGCCTTGTCTTTTAGTTTATCTATTGTTGCTAATTAATTTTATAACCTTGACTCAGTCATGTATTCTTTGTGCTTTTTAGATCCTTCTTTGTAAAATCAGAGATAAATTAGATGGTTTCAAGGCTCTTTTAAAATCATGAGTATTTGAGAAATTTCATTAGCTCTTTTGTTCTACTCTGACCTTCATTACCAAATGAGAAATCATAAAGCTTTATTATTTTCATTTTTATAAATAGAGATTTATCTACATTATACTGGCTATATTACAAAAATAAAATTTTTGTTATATAGATGCTCAGTTTTATGCATTTAGGACTAGCTATAAAATGTAAATACAAAAGGCTCACATAAAAATGTTATTATTTATCTAGTGACTGCCTTGTTTTATTATGTACTTAAATGATGCTGTTGAATTACTACTATTTATTGCAGCATTAACGTTATCATTTTATTGTGAATACTATTGGTATTCAATTTTAGCAAAGCTGACTCTGACACTATGCTGACATCAGCGATAAAAAGGAGATAGCATTTTAAAGGGCAATAACCCTCAAGAAGGCTGGTGCTTATTTAAACACATCTTAGGGAAGTGCCAGGATGTTGAAGATGAAAAATGCAAGACCTTGAAATATGATCTTCCCCAGATAACTCTAAGATTCAAGTCCAAGAAGAAAAAAATAATTAGCAATTTGAGCACTTGAATTATCATGGGAAGAAGCAGAGAAAGCAGGGGAGTAAGGAGAGATCAAAGAGATGGTCACATTGGACCAAAGTTGTTCTCTGTCTTCTGCCTTGGGGTCTGAGGTCCTTTTTGTTTGAAAATTTTAAACTTTTCTTCTCTGTGGCAAATACACAAGAGCCTCATACAAGGTAAAGGTTTTTATTGTAGTTTTGTGAGTGTAAACAGTTTAGCCCGCTAAAATGGCAAAATAGTGAGAGGGAAGAGAATAAGGAAATACACAAAGTATAAGTTTAGTATAAACTATACTTCCACAAGCCTCAAGAGACTGCTATTCTTGTAAAGCCTTTATAAGGTATTCCATATCAGTAAGCTGAAGCTCTATAGAATATCAGAAGCAGGAAAGGCCTAGCTTTTGGAAAGGAAGCTTTGAATTTGGAGTCCAGGTATGCTGCAGGTCAAAAAAAAAAAAATGAAAAAAAAATGTTAATCAATGAGAGAACTCTTGGCTCCAGGGTTATTGAGGACCTTAAATCAGTTTGTACAAGAATCTCCTGGGATGCTAATTTTAAAATTAGGTGAGTCTACATGTCATACTCTCCAAGAGATTCTAGAGCAGTGGTCTTCAAACTCCAACGTGTACAACTAAAACCTCGGAAGTCTGTAAAAATGTAGCATCTCATATCCCTCCCCAAGATTCTGACCCAATATGTTCAAACCCTAAAACCACCATGCCCTACGTTTGGAATGGATGAGGAGATATCATCCTCTTGTCAGTAGTTAGCCTAGAAAAGCAAAAGAATGCAGTTAAAATGTCTAAAATATTATAAAGGATATGAATAAAGTAAGTGTAAGATTGTTTATAAAACAATCATAGAATAGAGTAAGAAGCCTTATTTTGAACAATTTATCAATAATAAATGATAAATGTTTTATATATGTGTACATACAACAGTAAATCTTATTTAATCCTTATGCTAACCTTGGATGTAATTATTATTATCATTTCTCATACGAAAATAGTGAAGCTGAACGAAGTAATTTGCCCAAGTTCACAGAGTAGTGCAAAAAACTAAATAAATAAATAAATAAAAATAAAGTGATAAGCTATAAAGCCAAATTACAGTGCTCGTGATCTGTATTTATCTTAAAAGCTTTTTAAAAAGAATGGTTTTGTTAGTAATCTCATAAAAATGTTTTTGGTGACTATGTCTTTTAATTGAAGCACTTAATAAAAATAATTTTGGGATATTGTGTAAAAATTCTAGCCCCCACATAGAAATTATAACAAATGTGTTTTGAATAAAAAATTATGTTTTTTGTTAAAATAAATTTAAAGCATCTGAGTGGTGGTAGTTTCTTTGTAAAAAATGCCATATATATATGTATTATTTTTAAGGTACAGGACTAACCTTATAAATTCACAGGTCTCATTAATATATTTTAGCCAATGTTTCTTCTTTTTTTTTTGATTTTTTTCTTTTAATATATTTAGCATGACCAATTAATCACTGTTTTTCAGCTTTATACATTTGCCTCTTGAATAAATGAATACATGCTTCTTTGTAATTAATTTTCTTCTCAGTATCCAACCAAAGAGACTACCTAAGTGGTCAGTTCAGATTGGATGTGGAAAACTCAAATTTCTCTCTCTGCTCTATCCCCATTAATTCCGTACTTGGAAGCATTGGACTCTCTAATGCCTCAATTACTTTACATTTTTATTGTTACTAAGCAATTCTTTTTTTTTTTCCATTTTTTTTTATTGGGGGAAAACTACAAAGCATTTACAGTACAATGTTTACAGTCACAATTTGTAGTGAGCTGATTTCCCAAAATATATTACCACTCAAGTTGACTTATCTTGTTACATTCAAAAACCTACTATGTCAAAGTAGTCCATAGAG
>CAUYRT010080416.1:0-10037 GCA_963574885.1 Lepilemur ruficaudatus | reverse complement strand
CAACTACAATAAAAATTATTATCAAAGAAAGGTATTGGCCAGGTGCTGTGGCTCACGCCTGTCACTCTGGGAGGCCGAGGCGGGTGGATTGCTCAAGGTCAGGAGTTCAAAACCAGCCTGAGCAAGAGCGAGACCCCGTCTATACTAAAAATAGAAAGAAATTAATTGGCCAACTAAAAATATATAGAAAAAAATAGCCGGGCATGGTGGTGCATGCCTGTAGTCCCAGCTACTTGGGAGTAGCTGAGGCAGAAGGATCGCTTGAGCCCAGGAGTTTGAGGTTACTGTGAGCTAGGCTGATGCCGTGGCACTCTATCCTGGGCAACAGAGTGAGACTCTTGTCTCAAAAAAAAAAAAAAAGTGGTAAATGTCTGAGGTGATGGATACTTCAGTTACCCTGATTTGATTAATTCACATCGTGTGCCTGTATCAAAACATCATATGTACACTATAAAGATAAACAAATATTATATACCCATAATAATTTTTAAAAAGAACCCCGGGACTTTGGACAATGAAATTTCACATATAGAATATAGAATAACTATGTATGAAAGATGGAATCATAAGAATGAGGAAGCTATAAGAAACTAAAAAAATGACAGGGTACATTTGAAAAAGAACCCATTAGAACTTTTAGAAATAAAAAGAAACTTATTGGATAAGGTAATCTTCAGACTAGACATAATTAAAAATTAATAAACTGTAAGGTAGAGCTGAAGAAATTTCCCAAAATGCAGCACAGAGAAATAACATGATAGAAAATATGAACCACCAACAAAAAGACAATACAATTTAAAAATGGGCAAAGGACTTGAATAGACCTTACTACAAACAAGATACGCAAACAGCCAACTAGCACATGAAAAGATGCTCAACATCATTATTCATTAGGGAAATGCAGATCAAAACCACAATAAGATGTCATTTTACATTCAAAAGGTTGGCCATAAAACCAAACCAAAATAAAAAAAAAAATGAAATACATGTGGATGTATTTCAAGGATGTGGAAAAATTGGAACCTTTAAGTATGCTGGTGGGAATATAAAATGGTGCAGACATTTTGGAAAAAAGTATGGTAGTTCTTCAAAAAATTAAAACTTAGCATATGATCCAGCAATTCTACTTCTAAATATATACCCAAAAGAATTGGAAATAGATACTCAAACAAATGCTTGTACCTGAATGTTTCACTATGGCACTATGTACAATAGCCAAAAGATGGAAATAACCCAAACGCCCATCAGCTAATGAATCACAAAAATGTAGTACATACAGAAAATTGAATATTATTCATCCATAAAAAGGAATGATGAACTGATATATGCTACAATATAGATGAATCCCCAAAACATTAAGCTAAGTGAAGGAAGTCAGACATGAAAGGTCCCATGTTATATGATTCCATTTATGTGAAATGTCTAGAACAAGTAAATCCATAAAGACAGAAAGCAGACTAGTAGGCCAGGAGGGAGAAGTAGAGAGTGAATGTTTAATGGGCGTGGGGTTTCTTATTGGGGTGATAAAAATATCCAGAACTAGGAGGTGGTAGTTGTGCAATGTTGTAAATGTACTAAATATCACTGAATTGTAAAACTTTAAAATAGTTAATTTTATCTTAATTTAAAAGAGAAAAAGAGAAAATATGAATAAGTGATAAGTAGACATGAAACATAAATGAGAAAAATCTAACATATATCTAATCAGAATTCCAGAAGAGAGAAAGAATTGAAGGTTATATTTGAAGAGACTGTGGCTGAGAATTTTCTAGAAGTGATGAAAGATATTAATCCACAGGTACAGAAAATGAAACTCTTACCTACTGAGATAGGTAAAAGAAGAATATACACTTAAACACATTATAGTGGAACTGCAGAATCCCAAAGACCAAGAAGAGACCAAAAGTTAGATCACCTACAAAGTAATGGCAGAGTTACAACAGGTTTCACTTCAACAGTGGAAATCAAGAAAAAGAAAATAAATGCCAACCTAGAATTCTATACTCAGCAAAAACATCCATTAAGAATGGAAGTGAAATAACATATTCACACAAAAAGAAAACCAGATAGTTTGTCACCAAGAAACATCTAAAGCATATTCTTTAAGAAGAAGGAAAATAATCCTAGAAGAAAGATCAGAGATAGAAGGAATGATGAGCAAAGAAGTTAGTAAGCCTGACATATCTAAGGTTTGTTCTGCCTGAAATAAAAATTTCTAATTTGTGAGGCCTGTTTTAGTTTAGGTTCTTCCTCAAGCAGACCTTAAGACAAATATTTGAATACAAGTCATTTATTTGGGAAGTGATGCCAGGAAGCATCACTAGGGAAGTGGAGAAATGAGAGAGAAAAGGGAAGCCTAGACAGACTGCTATAAAAAAAGTACCATAGACTAGGGGTTTATAAACAACAGAAATTTATTTCTCACAGTTCTGGAGGTTGAAGGCTGGAGATAAGAGTGCCGGCATGTTCAGGTTCTGGTGAGGGCCCACTTCCAGGTTGCAGACAGCTGACTTCTGGTTGTATCCTCACATGGCAGAAAGTAGAAAGAAATTCTGTTTCTCATTGGCTGAGGATTGCTCTTTGGTGTCAACTCTTCTGGCCTGCAGAGAATGCTCCTGCAACCAGTGAAAGTTCTCACAAGAGATATGCAGATGCTTGAGACTAGAAACCACCAATGTGTATAAGGATTGCCCACTGAAGCTGCACAGGACTTTCAGGCTCAACTAGGGAGATATAGCAGGGCACTCAACATTGTCTGTGGCAGGACTGGAATTCAAACTGTAAAGCACTAGAATATTAAACAATAGGATTTCAGTTGAGAAGTGGGTGATCAGAGTTAAGGCTTCTAAAGTATTATTCAAGAGAAATGTTAAGATATTAGTTTTAGACTTTATTAAAATAAATATGCAAGGCAAAATTTCAAGGTTTCCACTACAAAAATAGAAATAGGTTATGTAACTTCTAAGCCAGTTAAGGGAGGGAAAAGAAAAAATAACTAATAATAAACAGAAGTATCAGATTGACCTGGGTGCAGATTATAGGTGATAAGTAGACAAGTAAGAGAGAAACTCTGGGGGTGGAGCCTAGGCCTGTGTACTTTTCACAAGCCTTGGTACGCTGTAGTTTAAGAGTATATTCAGAGCAAGAGTCCTAATCGCTTTCTGGGAAATTTTAGTTGGCAATAAACATGTGGCAGAGGCAGTCTTTGGTTTCAAAAAACACCCCATTGTGGCAGTTTAAAAATACAACCATAAATTCTTTGACCCTCCTTTCATCAAGAGGTGTGACTTAGTCCATTTGTGCTGCTATAACAAAATACTTGAAACTGTGTAATTTATAAAGAACGGAAATTTATTTCTTACAGTTCTGGAGGCTGGGAAGTCCAAGATCAAGGTGCTGGCAGGTTCTGTGTCTGGTAAGAGCCCTCTCTCTGATTCCAAGATGGTGCCTTGTTGCTGTGTCCTACAGAAGGGATGAGTGCTATGTCCTCATGTGGCGGAAGAGCAAAAGAGAGTGTACCTACTTTCTCAAGCCCTTTTATAAGTGCCCTCATGACTTACCTCCTAAAGGCTCTACCTCATAATAATCTCACATTGGGTCTTAGGTTCCAAAATATGAATTTTAGGGGACACATTCAGACTATAGCAAGGTGGGACCTATCTTCTCCCATGGAATCTGGGTGGACTCTGTGACTAATTTGACCAGTAGAGTGTGACAGAAGTGATACGATATGATCTGTAAGGCCAAGTCATAGAAAGTAATAAAGCTTCTGTCTTTTCCTTAGGGAATATTTGCCCTTGGAGCTGCTCATGTAAGAAATTCAGTTACTCTGAGACCACCATGCTGACAATACCACATGTGGGTTTCTGGTCAACAGTCCATGACAGTCTGAGCTGAGCCCGTTCTTCAGCCTTCCCAGCCCAGGGACCACACATGGGAATGAAGAAGCTCTCTTGGAGGTGAATCCTCAAGCATCGGTGGCTCTAACCTCCAGGTCAGACTACCAGACATCGAGGAGCAAAGCTAAGCTGTCCCTACTATGCCCAGGCCCCAGACATCGAGGAGCAAAGCTAAGCAAAGCTAAGCTGTCCCTACTATGCCCTTCCTGAATTCTTGGCCTGCACAATCTGTGAGCAGAATCAAATGGTGTTTTATGCCACTAAGTTTTGAGGTGATTTGTTTAAGAAGCAGTATATGACCAGAACACCAGAAACTGGTCCACCATATAAGAAATGTCACTGTGCTGCCCTATTTCCACCCCCCAAATTCAAACCCAAACCCAAAAGCTACTGGTGCCCTTATGCACATGAGAGACAGCATGAAGAAACCAGAGTTAATGCAGCAGGTGATTAAAAGAAGCCCATGAAAAGCAGTAACATCTAGGGGTATGGAGCTTGAGCCTGGGGGCAGGTTCTTACACAGAGTTGGTGTCTCTCTTTGGTAGAATATTCTGCTCACAACTATCTATATTGTGCACACAGTCTTCATTTTTGCATCTGCCTGGAATCCAACCAAATAGAGACTCTTCATCCTCCTTCTGAAATGTCAAGATCTCTAGGTGATTGAGTCCTATAGTCACTTACATTTTAATATAAAATAATTCAATGATGCTACTTTTTGCCTGACACTTCAGAGAGCTGCTACTCTTGGGGGGGGGATTAAAAAATTGAAATAAACAGGAGTGGAAATCTAGGTGATAGTTATATGGAACCCTTTGAAGGGTGGGGCGGAGTACCTCTATCTCCCCCATCCCACTTTTCCTCCTCTAACGGGCATTCCTTAGTCTCCCCTTCCCTCCACCACTTCCCTTCGGACCTTTGCCTCCTTCTCAGAAAGCAGTCGCAGATTTCAACTTCTTCTTCTAAAGAAAAAACCCTAGTGGCTCCTTCTTCATTTGGTGTTGGGGGGTTTCTCTGCCTGGGGCTCTGCTGCTCCAGAGAATACGGGCAGCACAGGCTGTGGTGGGCGGGGGACATGCTGTGGGTATTGCCCTTCCCATTTTGGCTCCCTGACAGTGATACTGCAGCTGCTTGAATTCACTCTTGACAACACACTAGCCATGGCCAGGGACTATTATTTTTCTTCCAAAGACTCTAGTCTCACGTAAAGAAAACCTATTTCTCCTAGCAGCATTACTTTGACCTGCTTATTTTCTATAATTACCCAGCTATGATTGTACTAAAATAACTTTTGCCTTCTTTGGGGTAATTTCATTAAAAGAATCCTCATGAGCCAGGCATGGTGGCCTGTGCCTGTAGTTCCAATGGCTCAGGAGGCTGAAGCAGGAGGATCAATTGAGTCCAAGAGTTTGAGGCTGTAGCACACTAGGATTCCACCTGTGAATAGCCACTGCACTCCAGCCAGGGCAACATAGACCCTGTCTCTTAGAAAAAAAAAAAAAACCCACAAAAAGCAAAAAAACAAAAATGGAAAAAGAGTCCTCATGTTAGCTGAGATTAGCTTTGTCTGGAGCCGGCCAGAATATTTTAGAGTGCTGATGACAAATGGATCCTTTCTGATTCTCATCCCCTTTCCTGATGGAGGCAGGTGGGAAAGAAGAGGAAGGGAGGTGAGTTTCAGGTAAGCATGCACTCAGGTATGAAGATGTGTGTGGACCAGAGGGGCTGCTTATCCCCTGATAGATATATATGATAGCTGTGAAATATCATTGTAACAGCTTAAAAGTGGACTATGGATTGATTGTTGATGGTGTCTGGTGGTGATTTTCTAAGCATCCTCTCTGACACTGCCCATTACAACATTTGCCTTTTATCTGATGCTACCCAATGAGCCATTTGTGTTGCAGTCAGTAGAGCATGAAGGTTAAGATACCAGCTGTGACTACAGGTAGCATATTTGAATCTCAGATCTACCATTTAATGTGTAATTTCAGGCAAGTAACTTAAACCTTTCCATGATGTGGTTCTCTCATCTATAAAATGGTTTCACTGAATAGTACCTACCACATAGGGATATTATAGGGATTAAATGAGTTAATACATATAAAGCACTTGCAACAACAGTTCCTGAACATAGTAAATACTCAACAAATGTGAATTATGCTTATTGAAATTCATTTTCTTTTAAGGAGTGATGAACAGGATCATCTAAAATTGACTTGTTGCGACCTCACCACCCTTCATTATAAAGACTGTAAATACACAGCTTCATTTCCAACGTCGAAAGTTAAATCAGCACCCACACTGCTTCTCTTCTTCAGTATCAAGAGCTCGCCTTGCCAGGTAAGGATAACTTGGACAGCAAGGGGATTATTTCAGAATCAAGACTTCAGATTTCAACTAGGCTGAGCTACTACCCTCTTCCCAATCCCCTTTGTTTCCCAATGTCTTCTCATGACAATCAAGACTATCTTTACTTTCCTTGTGGGTTTTGAGTAATGCATAGTTCTTGGGCAGACTTGACACTTTCACATTAAGTTTTTTCTTATAAACCCTTTTTATATTTTAGGGTGGAAGTTTGCTCAATTGCTCAATCCTCCATCTCCTGGGCAAACAACCCTCACTAACTCCTTGACCATGTTTCTTCTGGTAAACCAATCAGAGAAAATAAGGAATTGAATATGGATATTCAGAGCCATCCCAGAAACAGGACAAAGCACAGGGTTTTGGCCACCTTTGGCACGTTCTTAGTTGCTATGAGGACAAATTACTATACCCTTTGGAAGAAGGTTCCAATTAATGAACACTGAAATAAATACCCACACATAAAGATACAAATAGGATATTTTAAATTTACCTCATTTAAAAAATTGTACCTGCTTCCAAAAAGCATATAAAAACTGGAGTTGGAAAGATGAGGATCCTGGGGCTGGTTGATCAACATCAGCACATCTTTCTTCTAACCCTTCTCTCACTGCTCAGGATGTCATTTTTGTAACATTTTACCTTTGAGGTCACCTTTAATGTTTGATTTAATTAGACCAAACTTCAATTGTGAGAAATTGTTGGGGTAAGAGGAGGGAAGTAGATAGCCAGAGATGACACTGGAGATCACTTTTAAGATCCTGGAAGTACTGTTAGGAAAAAATCTTCAAGAACATGAACCCTATTTTGAAATACCAATAGGTCTATTCAAAAGTGTCCTTGTAAAGGAGGGAAATACAAAACCACCAACAGGCCAACACCACAGCAAGAACTGCTGCAGGCAAGATCCAGGGATGGATGCTAAAATTAGAGCCCAAAAGTTTGAAGAGAAAGAGGATATCTGCATAGTCCAAGTACCTTAACCCACGATATTTGTTAATTGCAAAGAGGAAAAATAATAACCTTAAGATGGAGAAACCAGGCAAATACTGTCTTATCCAAGAGATCAAGGTTAATATCACCAATGATATGACACATCAATAGCATATACCCCTGATATTGTGTACTGAGAGGAACCCAGCATCACTTCTGTGGTGTTCTTGCAAAAAATGCACAATTCAGTCTCAATCATGAGAAAACATCAGACTCAACTGAGAGACATTTACAAAGTAACTGACCAGTACTCTTTATATTCAAGGTCATGAAAGACAAAGAAGGGCTGAGGGTCTGTCCCAGGTTGAAGAAAAAAGATTAGGGAGACACATTGAAAGTGGGGATCCTAGAGTGGATCCTGGACCAGAAAAAGGACGTCACCAGTGGGAAAACTGGTGACATCCAAAGAAAGTCTGTAGTGTAGTTAGGAAGATTGCGCCAACATTAATTTCCTGGTTCTGATAGTCTTGCTGTGGTTATGTTCATATGTTAACATTAGGGGAGTGTAGTGAGGGGGTAGATGGAAACTCTCTAAACAATTTTTGCAACTTTCTATAAGCCTAAAATAATTTCAAAATAAAAAGTTTTGAAAAGTATCCTTTTCAACAGGAAGTCTCCAAATACAGATAGTTGCTTTGGCAAGATTCATTGGCCTGGCAGATGTAAAGTCATAAAATTGCTTTTAAAAAAGAAAAGAATTATAATACAGAACTATTCGAAGCAGATTTTTCCCACCTTAAGGGAATAATTGAAATACCAAAAATGTAAAGTTTGGCCGGGCATGGTGGCTCACGCCTGTAATCCTAGCACTTTGGGAGGCCGAGGTGGGTGGATCACTCAAGGTCAGGAGTTCGAGACCAGCCTGAGCAAGAGCGAGACCCCCGTCTCCACTAAAAATAGAAAGAAATTAATTGGCCAACTAAAAATATATAGAAAAAATTAGCCGGGCATGGTGGCACATGCCTGTAGTTCCAGCTACTTGGGAGGCTGAGGCAGGAGGATCGCTTGAGCCCAGGAGTTTGAGGTTGCTGTGAGCTAGGCTGATGCCACGGCACTCTATCCCGGGCAACAGAGTCAGACTCTGTCTCAAAAAAAAAAAAAAAAAAAAAGTAAAGCTCGCCCTGATAACAAAATATACTATTGATTTGGTGAAAGTAAACGTACACTGGCATATTACAAAATGTAATTATAACTGTGTGGAAAAGAGCTGTAGATTTGTCCAGCTGACATCTTATAGAACATACCAACTCCTGGCTTTTGAAAGCATAGTAGGAAAACTGGTGGTGTTTTCTTTGATTAAAGCTGTCTTAACCCCAGAAAGAAAAATAAGAGAAGGCTCATACAACCTGGTTAAGAGGCTTTAAGATTCGCTCAGATATTGACATCGGGTGTGTGTGTGTGGAGGGGACTGAAAAATGTGTATACATTTTTATTATTTGAGAAACTCCTTTGCTTTTCACACAGGTGGTCCAGGGTTTTTCAGCGTGCACTCCCTTCTCCCCCTCTAGTAATGCCTTCAGGAGACCTGAGCATAGTCTATCACTTGGATTCATATTCAACTAGAGAGCTCACAGGCTAAACATTTAAAATTCATGAGGTGGCAAACTCCAGGAAGAAAGACGGATCACCTGGAAGGATTCTGGATTCATTGTTGATGCACATCAGAGTTCTTTCATCATGATGGTGATTAATAATCTATGTAAAAGTGACATTGTAATTAACACCTTCAATTTCCACCATGCTTTGTAGATTTTATAGCGTTTTCTTATTTTATTTCAGCAGTAACAGTGATCATGGACTGAGTATCTACTGGGAATGGGACTCTCAGATCCTGCCCTTTAGTCACTGCCGGGCTGGCTGAGGAGTGGGGTGAGTGCCCAGGACTAAACTCCACCATCAACTGAAAGAAAACTAGAAATCGGGCACCAGGGTGGGAAAGAGGAGCTGAATTTTAATGTAAATTAAAAGACTTTTGGGCTAAGGCGGAAAGGCTGCTCTAGGCCAGCAGTGGGGAGACAGGTGGGCGGTGGTGGGCACCTGGCTGGGGAAGTGTGTGGACAGTGAGGAGCTGTGCAACTTTTTAAAGCAAGAATGTGCAAAACTGCATTTATGAAGATTTATTTGAAACAATACATAGACTCAGTCAGGACTGGAGAAAAAAACTGAAGACAAGAAGACTAACTGGTAGCTCTTGCTAATAACATTTTTTTCACTTTTTTTAAATTTCAAAATATTAATTAAGGGGGTACAAGTGTTTTTATTACATGGCTATCTTGGATAATGCTTAAGTCAGGACTTTTGCTTCGCCCATCATCAGAGTAGTGTTCATTGTACCCATTAGGTAAGTTTTTATCCCACACCCACCCTTCTGGCCTCCCCCCTTCTTGGTTTCTCATGTCCTTTATATCACTTTGTGCTTGTGCGTACCCATCTATCAGCTCTCACTTATTAGTGAGAACACATGGTGTTTAGTTTCCCATTCCTGAGATACTTCACTTAGGATAATGGTCTCTAGTTCCATCCAAGTTGCTGAAAATGACCTTATTTCATTCCTTTTCATGGCTGTGTAGTACTCCATAGTGTATGTGTGTGTGTGTGTGTGTGTGTGTGTGTGTGTGTGTTTGTACACACCACATTTTCTTTTTCTTTTTTTTTTTTTTGAGACAGAGTCTCACTCTGTTGCCCGGGCTGTAGAGTGCCATGGCATCAGCCTAGCTCACAGCAACCTCAAACTCCTGGGCTCAAGTGATCCTTCTGCCTCAGCCTCCCGAGTAGCTGGGA
>CAUYRT010080415.1:0-32006 GCA_963574885.1 Lepilemur ruficaudatus | reverse complement strand
TCCACGACCTAGCAATAGTGAATTGTGCTGCCATAAACATTCGGGTGCAGATGTCTTTATTATAGAATGTCTTATGCTCACCATCAAGAAAATCAAAAAGACAATCTACAGAATGGGAAAATATACTTACAAATCATTTATCTGACAAGGGCCTTTTATCCAGAGCATACAAAGAATTCTTACAACTCAATGATGTAAAGACAACACAATTAAAAAATGGGCAAAAAATGTCTCCAAAGAAGATATACAAATGTCCAATAAGCACATGAAAAAATGCTCAACACTATTATTCATCAAGGAGTCATTACTCCAAACACAACTAGAATGTCTATAATCAAAAAGACAGATGATAATAAGTGATGGCAAGGATGTGGAGAAATTGTAACCCTCATACATTGCTGAAGAGGATGTAAAATGACGCATCTACTTTGGAAAACAGTTCGGCAGTTCCTCATAACGTTAAACATAGAGTTACTATATGACCTAGCAATTCTACTTCTAGAGAATTGAAAACATATGTCCACAGAAAAACTTCAACAGGAATGTTCACAGTAGCATTATACATTAAAGCCAAAAAGTGGAAACAACCCAATGCCCATCAGCTAATGAATAGATAAATAAAATATTGTGTATCTGTTTGGCCATAAAAGAGTATTATATGCCTAGCAAAAGAAAAGAAGTATTGATCTATGGTACAACATAGATGAACCTTGAAAACATTATGCTAATTGAAGAAGCCAGTCACAAGGCCACATATTGTATGATTCCATTTATATGAAATGTCCAGCAGAGGCAAATTCATAGAGACAATAGATTAGTAGTTATCAGGTGCTGGGCAAAGAGGGAGGGGAGTGACTGTACAAGTTTCTTTTTGGAGAGATAAAAATGTTCTAAAATTAGATGGTGGTGATGTTTGCACAATTATGTGAATATACAAACACTGCATTGTACATATTAAAAAGATAAAATTATGGTATATGAATTACATCTCAATAAAGCTATTATGAAAATAAATTTTATTAGAAAGGCAATCTTTGATTTTTGTAGAAAAATTAGAAAATGTGTATAACAAAAATATAAAGAAAAAAACCTATTCATAATCCCACAAGTTGGATGATATCTTTCCAGACATTCATTCATCTACCCATTCATGTCCCTATAGTAGCAAAATTAGAATCAGACTGTCAGTGATGGCTTGTGGTATACTCTTTTTAGCTTAATATATTATGGATATCTTGCCATGTCAATAAATATTCATTTACAATAGTTTTTAAAAATGGAAGAATAATATTCCTTTGTATTGATGTATGAAGCCCAGAGTTTTAAATGGGAGCCAGCTCTCCTTCCTTCTATCCTCTGGTGGGTCTAAAACATCTTTCCAAGAACACTATATTTTGCTTTCCAGCCTTTTTTTCAGCCAGTGAGTGTGACTTCAATTGAGTTAAACAGTTTGGTTTTTTGTTCATTTAGTTTTATAACATCATTTATTTCTATAATTATTCTTTTTAAGAATTTCCTAAACATTTGAATTGTTTTCCTTTTTATCTTTTATTGTGGTAAGAACATTAATATGAGCTTTTCCCTCTTAAAAACTTTTTAAGTGTACATTATTATTGGCTGTAGGTATGGTGTTGTGCAGCAGATGTCTAGAGCTTTTTCATCTTGCTGGACTGAAACTTAATGCCTGTTAATCAGTAATTCCCTATTTTCCCCTCTCCAACTCCTTCTTCGATTCCACCCTTTAAGTCTATGAATTTGACAGTTTTAGATACCTCATCTAAGTGGAGTCTGAAGGTTTATCCATATTGTCACATATTGCATAGTTATCTTCTTTTTAAAGGCCGAATAGTATTCCATTGTATGGAATACAACATTTTTCTCTGTTGATGGACATTGAGGTTGTTTCTACATTTTGACTACCATGAATAGCGCTGCAATGGCCAGTGGAGTGCTAATACCTCTTTGAGATCTTGATTTTGAGTGGCCACCAACAACAAGCTGCAAACAAGGTGCTGCAGAATGAAAGATGTACAAATAGAGACTGTCCTCAAATAGCTTATAATCGAGCAGGAAGAGAAATGTGGGAGAATTGAATTTATAAAAGCAGAAAATGTCCACAACTTGCTCCCTTCAGCTTGTAGGTGGTAACAAGGTGACTTTAACCATTTGCCCGTGACCTCACTGGCTCCACCTGCCCTTCACAGGAAATTATGGGAAAATGGCTAAGATGAATTTGCCTGGGATTCAGAACCCCTACGCACGCATAATTGTAGTAGTGTGTTCCATACATTTAATAGACAAAAAGGCAAGAGAATGAGTTAAGGGTAAAATTAATGATAGTTTTCTTTTTTCTCTCTAAATATTATGATGGTTAGTATTTTTAGTGAAAGCTAGATAACTAACCCTCAGTCGTTTTGAAATCATTAGTTTACCAATTTGTGATAAAGCAATTCAAAGACAATGTTCTAAGGTCCAATTTGTGTGTGTATGTGTGTGTGGGGGGGTGGTTAACTACACATAACATAGCCATTTGGAAGCAGACAGTAAAACCCATGAAAGAAAGAATTTTTATCATCTTTGTTCATTGCAACATCCCAAATAATTATAACAGCATCTTGCACATAGTAGGTACTCAATAAATATTTGTTGAAGGAATAATGAATGAATTTAGGTTTTTAAGCAGGTGAGGGATTGGAGCTGTGCTTTATGCTCTTTCTTTTTTGTGTAAGATTTCTCATTTTCTTTGTGCTGTATCCAAAGCCCTGGAGCCCCAGGGAGGGCTGCTGCACACGAGGACTGTAGCATTCAGGATTATATTGAACTTCAAGAGATGGTGTGAGCCTCTGAATGGACAGAGACCTTGGAATAGTCATTAACACATCAGAACCTCCAGGGTTGGACCCAGCACCAGGTGACCCTAAGCTGCAGCCAAGGATGAGGATCACTGCCCTAGGGCCATGCCTCTCGCTCTAGAAGGTGTCCTGGCTTATGTGTATTTGCCCATTCAAATTCTTAAAATTCTTTATCTCTAAAGGCCAAGAGGAACAAGGTGGGGGCTCTATGTTGGCCTTGTAAGTCCTTCTGTCTGTTAATCTATTTTCTCAACAGACACTTTTTCAGTACCTACTATGTGCCAGTCCTGTTGGACTTTTGAGTACCTACTATGTGCCAGTCCTATGTGCCAGTCCTGTATGGCCTTGTTGTGCCAGTGGTTTTACTGTACAACAAGGTCCTCAAGGGACCCACGTGTACATTGAAGTTTGAAAATCACAGCTAGCGAAGACTAAGGCACAGTTCCTTCTCTCAAGACATTTTCAGAGCTGCAGGTCAAATAAGTAGCTGCCACCAGTGGTGAATTCACCGCCTCCTGATAACAGTTCCCACAGCTGTGTTCTGTCCTCTTTGGGTTTTTTGACCTCTGTAACCTGCAACTTTTCTGAAGGTCACGTCCTTGAGCTGTCTGTTGTGTCTTTTTGCTCCCTTTCCTTCCACAAAATGGATTCTTCCTGGCTTCTAGACTGTCAGATGGATTAAAGATAGGTGTATATACACCACTGATTTCATTTTAGGAGCATGTGTCTTGCTTGATGCCAAACCTACTCACTTTGTTTTTAACATGAATGGAAATCTGTCACCTGCTTCTTTCATAAGAGAGGTGTGGAGGCATTCAAAGGATCCCACCGGTGCCGGACAAAAATTGTCCTCTGCCAACCATGGGTGTGCAACTCTTTTTGCAAAGCCAGCTGAGAGTCCCTAAAGACATTCAGTTGGCATTGCAGTTCGCTTAGTCAAAGTGGATCTTCTGTTGCTGGAGAACAAATTACCTAGATATTGCCGGAGAGCTGTGTTATTGAATGTTTTTAGATTTTTGTCAAAGTAAATCAATCAACTGTTAGCTTAGGTCTGGAACCAATCTCCTGTTTGTTAATTCGCTCGTTCATTTGTGCTTCCTTTCATTTATTCAATAAACCTTATGGTGAATCCACTCTGCCATGTTCTGTACAGGCACCACAGAATCAAACATAGAAATAAAACACCATCTCCATCTCATTCAGGAGAAAAGAGAGGAGGAGGAGGAGGAGGGTTTTCTAAGGATATTATATGAATTAATTGCATTAATCCTCACAGGAACTCTATGATGTAGGTAAAATCTCCATTTTACAGATGGAAAAATGAAGATTCAGTTTTTAGCCCAAAGTCATGTCCTTGGTAAGTACTTTAGGACTCTAGAGTCCACATTCTACAATACTGTGCTATGTTTTCTCTATTAAAATACAGTGTTCTGTATTAAAACATAAGTTCTTAAAAAGCATATAAAATGATCTATGGGAACCAGTGGAAGACACTGGGAGAGGAGGTGACAGAAACATGTCCTAGAAGAGGGGGCATTTGAACACATTCTTTATCTAGTTTCCGAGTCTTAGTCTCCCTTTCTCTCCACAGACTCACTCAAGAGAGCTTCTCTGCTTCATGGGTGAACAGGAGGGCACAAAATGACAAAATGCTGGCAGTGCACCCGGGCAAGGAAAACCCTGGGGACTCAGGTCCAATCTTCATGTCCTATCCTTCAGGAGCACTGTGCCTGGGAGTGCCAAGGCCTCCAGGGAGAATTGCACGGGTTCTGCCGCCACTTGTGTCCATCATTCCTACAAAGGGAAACCAAAACCAGTGAGTAGGAGTTCTGAGAACATAGATTTCAGTTGAATAAATGGAGGTATTCAATTCAGTGCCTGCTGGCCTCCAGGTGGGCCTTGGAGAGGGAGGGAAGTCCAGAGGATCAGCGCATGGCCCGTTTCTGTGAAGGTCACCTTGGGGCCGCTGCCCCCGCCCCCCAGCAATGTCCGCACACGCACAGGAAGCCTTCCAGCCAGCCTGATGACCAACAGCTTCCACCATGCAGGCAACTACTTTGTTGCCTAGTTCAAGTTCTAGATTATGTTTGTTGTGCCAGCACAACCACCAATATCTCTCTTTCCATTCTCAAAAGTGCCCCAGTTTAGATGATAAGTTATCCAGTCATGTGACTTACAGGTATGGGGCAGGACAGTGTCCTTGAATGCCTGAGTTAAAATCCTGCCTCTCCTACTCATTAGCTCTGTGACCTGGGTGAGTTACCTGAATTCTCTCTACTCCAGTTTCCTCCTCTGTAAACTGGGATGCTAATAACAGAACCTACTTCATCGGATTGTGGTGAGAATTAAATGAATCAACACATACAAAATTCTTAGAATGGCCCCTAGCAGGGTAAGGACCATATAAGTGTTTACTATTAGAATTGATTTATTTTGATTGTTGTATCGATTTGTTGGTCTATTATGGTTTTCTAAGTGCTTTATTATAACCTTCCTCATCATAAGAGTTCTGTGATGTAGGAGAGAATATATATTTTTCCCCATTTTACAGAACAGAAGACTGAGACTCAGAGAGGGTAAATGATGTGCTTACCACCAAATAGCTAATAATGGCAGGACGCAAGCCCCGGAATTTCAATACACACTGTCCACGCTCAACTTTCAAGTATGTGTTACAAAGAATTCTTCTACTACTAGAAGTTTTAGCCTAGATTAGCATATCTCAGTGACACAGAGTAAAACCTCAGGAGTCAGTGTTGGTGTTTGGGTGTGCCTGTATTACGAAAGGTAAATATGAAGTTCTATTTTCATTTTTATTTTGAAAAAATTGGTAAGATAACATTTAAAGTAATTTCCCTTTGACTAAGGTGGGTCGGAGCGCCTGCATGGACGTTGGGAGGGCCTGGTGGGTGGCGAGGAGGCTGGTGGGCACCAGGGAAGGCTGGGTACGACGGAGTCTCCATCCACACACAGCTCAGCACCCCGGACACTCCCAGGACGGCTCTGACCATCAAACACAGTTCACAGCTGTGTTTATTCTCGGTCTCGCATAACTTAATTATACCATAATAAATTATTTACTGAAGACAGGAAGCATAAGGGCCACTCATGTTAAAAACAAGTCAATGAAGAGCAGAAAAGTAACAGTCGTTCTGCAAGTTGCCTCATGA
Organism: Lepilemur ruficaudatus; assembly: GCA_963574885.1. NCBI lineage: Eukaryota > Metazoa > Chordata > Mammalia > Primates > Lepilemuridae > Lepilemur > Lepilemur ruficaudatus. Next base: position 25,984 of record CAUYRT010080415.1, on the reverse strand, counting down.
TGCTATTTACCAGATTTAATTATATTCATCTCTCCGAAATTCTTGTTAAGAAGTCTGCAGTACTTTGGAAACCCATGTTGAACAAAGAAACTGTACAAAACCTCTCTAATCGGGCTTATCTGGGGGAATGATATTAATAGTGTTATGGGCTCAAGGGTGTCCTCTAAAATTAATATGCTAAGTCCCAATCCTCAGTACCTAAGGAGGTGGCTATGTTTGGATACAGGATCTTTAAAGAGGTAATTAAGCTACAGTGAGGTCATTAGTGTGTTGTATGGGGTCCTAATCCCATACAACTGGGGTACCTTATAAGAAGAGGAAATTTGGGCACAGAGGGGTCCGGAGGGAAGACCATGTGAAGATACAGAACAAGGAGAGAAGCCTCAGAATAAACCAAACCTGCAGGCACCTTAATCTAGTACTTCCAGCCTCCAAAACTGGGGGAAAATAAATTCTGTTGTTTAAACTTTCCAGTCTGTGGTAGTTTGTGTAGGTAGCCCTGGGAAGCTCATACAAATATCTAAAATTATATGGTGTTTACTATATTCCAGGCACTCTGACATGTGTTTACAATGCATTTTCTCATTGAAACTGCACAAAAACTCTCTGATGGATGTTAATACTATCTCCTGATAGTGCAATTAAAAAATTCAAGACACAAATAAGGCACAATATATGCCCTAAGTCACACAGACAGTAAATGACTATCAAAAACTAGATTTGAGGCTAGGCGTGGTGGCTCATACCTGTAATCCCAGCACTTTGGGAAGCCAAGGAGGGAAGATTGCTTGAGGCCAGGAGTTTGAGGCTGCAGTGAGCTATGATCACCTTACCACTGTACTCCAGCCTGGGCAACAGAGTGAGACCCTATCTGTACAGAAAACAAACAAGCAAAAAACTGGATTTGAAATTTGAGTCTAGGTTGTCTAATCCCACAGCCCATGCTGTTAACCAGCGGTAAGTCTATTCATAACACACCTGTCATTTGCAAAGAAGTCATTACAAACTCTAGCCTGAAAATGTCTCTCAGATCTTTCTATTTAGAAACAAAATACAAAATTACTAAATTACTTAGTAATTTTTCTAAGGGAAACTAGCTTTTATGAGAATAACATGAAAAAATATTCCAAACAGGTCAGGAAAGTATTTTGATGCTGTAAAATAGAGTTAAATTTCAGTCTACATTTTAATATGTATTTATAACTCAATCTTTATTATATAATCAAGGCTCAATTGAAAAATTAGGAAGCAAAAATAAATAAGAGTAAAAACGTATATATATGATTACTAAATAATAGCTTAAAACAAACCTTGAAATTTTCATGTTATACTTCTATCAAACAAAAAATTTATGCATTGCATTATATCATATCCAAATAAAATTTGTTCACCATTCATTCATTTATTCCAAAATATTCACTGAGCTTTAACTATGTCCCAGGCAGTAGACTAAGCACTTGGGATAAAAGATAACAAGAAAGACCTGGGTCTTGCCTTTGTCCAAAAGCAAATAAATGCAAGTAAGCAAACCAATTCCATCACTGCAAGGTTTGAAAGTGCTAAGAAGGAAGTGGGCCAGGATGGACAGCAACAGCAGGTTCCTCTAGATATGGTGGTCAGGAAAATCTTTCTGACACTTAGGCCAAGAAATAAAGGAAGAGATGGCACCGAACTGAAGGCAAGACCATTTTGGGTGAGAATGAGTGGTGGTTTGTTTGGAGCCACTGAAAGAAGAGGGAAGGGTAGTGAGAGAAGAGTTTGGGGAGGTGGCCAGGGACTAGGTCCTGCAGGGCCTCAGTGCCGTTGTGAGGAGCTCGATGCAGTGGAAGGCTGTGAAGGGAGTTAAGTGACACGATCAGACCTCTTTTGACAAAAGCGCTTGTGCTGTTGTGTGGAGATGGATTTCAGGAAGCAAAGCACTGTGGAGAGACCCAGTAAGAGACTCTCGCAACATTCCAGGTGTCAATGAGTTCGCTACAGAGGTGGCAGCAGAGATGAAAAGGAGATAAATTTAAGATCTATTTTGTGGGTAGAATTGATAGACCTTGATACTGGATTGAATATGCAAGAGCAGAGGGGATGGTAAAAGAAAGGGAAAAGCCAAGGATGATTCCAAAAGCTTTGGGGAGGATGGTGATCTCATTTCCTGAGATGGAGAAGTGTGCGTATGTGTGTGTGTGTGTGAGTGTGTAGGTGAGGGGGTGGTGGCTGCAGAAGGATGCAGTCTAGGTCCAATGTGGGACATCCGTGATGCCATCCAGCCTCAGGCTCCTTCCATTTTTCTGCTCTCCCATCTTAGTGCTTGGCTATCATCCTCATGGTCACAAAACAGTTGCCATACTTCCCATCTCATATTCAAGTTTAAAAAAGAAAGACGAAAAAGGAAGCAAGATGGTGGCAACCCTTATCTGAACAAGAAAACTTTCCCAGAAATCCCTACAGACTTCTGCTTATACCTCCTTAGCTAACACTCTGTCCCAAGGCTAGTCTTTGTTGCAATGAATGCTGAGAAATATAGCATGGAAATCAATGCAGTTGAGTGGATTAAACCCCCGGCAAAATGAGAGTTCTCTTATTAGGATGATGCAAGACTGGACACTGGGTAGACAACCAGCAGTGTCTGATAGACCACCCTCTGATTGATGCAGCCTATGAATCTGAGGAGGCAGAAGGACATTATATTTTCAAATGTACTTGGACCTCAGTTCTCATGAGGGCGCAACATGCGTGAGTGCTGGCCAATCTGGGGCTGTCCTCCTTCTGACTGAAAAGGATCTTTCCTTTTATGAAGAAAAGACCAGTCTTCTGTCCCTGGCCTCCCCGCTGTCTTCCGGCTGTAGTCCCAGAACTTTTCTCTTCTCCTGGGGATTGTGTCACCATCAGGAAGCATCACCATCAGGGTTCCTGTTCTGCTACTTGTATGTTCACACCAAATGCCCTAAGAGGGCGGCATGGCTTCAGTGAAGTTTGGCTTTTTTTCTTGCATTGTCTTATGATCCTTGGGAGGTGAGTGCGACTTTAGCTACAGGGCAGCCCAGATGACTCAGGTGTATCACCCAGCCCTCCTCAGCGTGTCTCTCTGGGATGCTGCAGCCTGTAGTCTCTGGGCATTGTAGAGCCCCTTCTACCTGAAACGTTTCTTCCCTGGAAGAAAGCAGAGGGCTGTCTAAACACTGTAGCCCATTATCCCTGTACAAAGATAGACTGTACTCCACTGGAATTTAATCTGGAAACGTTTAATACATTTGCAGCACAAGTGCCAGCTACTTTATTTAAGAGGATAAATGATTCACTTTTTTTTCCTCTTAAAGAGAAATTTCAAACTGAATATAAATCAACCTCCTCAGTGTGCTCCTCATACCTGATGAAAACAGTCTTCATCGAGGGAGATCTGTGGTTCCCTGGGAAGAACTTTGGCCAACAACAAAGAGAAAGAAAAGAAAAGAAAAAAAGAAAAAGAAAGAAAGGAGAGGCTCTTGCTTGTGTTGAAACCACGCTTTCTCTGGAAGAATTTCAGCAAATGAGCGCCTTGTCAAGTTACTCTAGTGAAAACAAGGACAATACAATTAAGACAGCGCAAACCATCCCCAAATGCTCGAGTTTGGGATTTACTCAACATTTCAAGCTATTTTCCAAATGCTTGGGGCTTGGCACGGTCGAGGCTCAGGGTTGGGAAGTTTTCCTGAAGATCTGTCTAAATGCTCCTATTTTTATTCCATCTCCTTGCAGTTAATATCCGGCTAATTCATTTGCTCCAAGTTCTGCATTTGATACATGTCAGATATCTTTAGAGCCTGGCTCTGCCCATTCCCCTTCATGTGGTTGCCAGAACTTTCAGAGAATTCGCTTCAAGCCCGGTTTCCCCAGCAGACGCCCATTCTTTGCTCTTTGTCCACCATTCCCAGGGATTAGAAGGACTGTGACAGGGTGGAGAGGGAAGCGTGTCATGTGTGGTACTCAGAAGGATTTGGGAATGCTGGCTTTGAGGAGCAAAGCCATGGGGAGAAACGATAGCTGTCTTCGCAGTTTTGAAAGGGTGGCAGATGGAGAAGGACCAAACCCAGAGGCATGGGACCAGGACCAGAGGCTTCTGTGGGCTCCATGTGAGAAAGCCTGTCTCACTCCAGAGCAGCCAGGAAGAGAGAGCTGCCTCTTCTTTACCAAAGTGATGGGTCGTTGTCAGAGGTTTGTGATGGTTCGCCATTAATTTTTGGAGACGAAAAATTGAATGAATGGAGCTATTCAAATATAGACCGAAATAGTTGCATTCAAAGATCTTCCTTTAAGTGTTGGACACTGTGTACCAACACTTAGCACAGAGCCCGGCACATAAGAAGTGCTCCATAATTATTTGTTGAATGAGTGAATGGTTGATTAGACGAAAAACTGACAGGTGTGAGGACTATCAAGCATCAACACACCCTTGAAAAATCAGGGTGAGTAGTAAGGGAGCCCTGAATGTACAAAGCGCAGCCATCCTTTTCTCTGGGCAGGGCCAATGTTCCCTGCCTCTGAGAGGCAATAACTACAGTTTAGAGAAGACAACCTTCCTGACTCTACTTCCTCTTCAACATTTCTCCAAGGCTCAGGTGGAAACTGCTCTTCTGCTGCCACATGCTGTGGTCCCCAAACTTGCAGCTGAGCATGCATGAGAAATGGCAACCCGTACACCTGATTGGTTTAAATGACACTCAAATTCTTTGCTTTCGGGTGGTAAGGAAGCAAAGTCATGTCGTGTTGCAGAGCTCTCTTGAAAGGGTCCCGGGGTATGAATGAACACTCGGGCCAACCCTGTTCATTTATTCAACAACTCTTTTGAAGGTCTGCTCCTGGCCAGCTGTGCGCACCCTGGGAAAAGAGGAGATGGCTTTTCTTTGCCCCTGTGCTGATAGTATTAGGTGCCGGGGGTCCTGCTGGTGAGGCAGCCTCTAAGGGGCAGAAAGAACTTCATGGTGAGGGAATCAGAACGTGAGAGTCTTCAACATCCCTGCAGCAAGCAGCTGTGGATTTGACTTTGGTAGGCAAAATACACAAAGGTATTCAAGAGCCAGGTATGTGAAGTGCAGGAAGGGGAACCCGCATTGATTAAGCTTCACTGTTTATCAGTATTATTTTCCATAAAAATCTCATTTGATACTCACAAAAATCCATCAGAGTAGGAATTCATATCCCCATTTTACAGGTGAGGAAACTGAGGATTGATGACGCAAAGTGAGTTGCCTGACACCACACGGCAAATACCAGCAAAGCTGGGCTGCAAGCTAAACCTGTCTGCCCCCAGGGCCTGGGTCCTTGCCATGACATCATGAACATGAGCTCTACATACATTTCATTTTCAAGGCTGTTTGTCTGGCAAAGAACCTAACCCAGTCTTTGACCTGAAGCATCTTTTGCTCCCTGAGATTGTCACACAGAGATAAGGAAACTAAAGGAGCAAGGCAGAGCCAGTGATGTCCCAGTACACCCGGTAGGAGCAGGAGAGGAAACATCTTCAGAGGAGGGAGCACTGTGGCCCTGAGTTTGTAAACAGCCACCTATTTGGGGAGGTCTGAGCCCATCCTCACTCACTTCCAAAGTTGGGTTCCCACTGCTCCGTTTGGATTTCTGAGACTTGACTAACTTTGTGAGTCTATGAAGCAAGTCCAAAATCAATACAAATTCTTCCTCCCAAATGAAAAGTAATTCCTCTAGGTTGAAAGATGGACTCTAGCCAAGACCTACCATTTAATAGCCATGTGATCTCAGGCAGCACACTTCACCTTTGATGGTCAGTTTCCTCAGGTGTCAAATGGGGGTGGCTGTCCAGATCCCAGATACCTTAAAGAACTGTCACTTTGTCATCTGTAAAAGGCTAGTCATGTGAATGAAGTTAGTCATCATTATCTGTTTAGTACTTTTCTATGGGAATCGAAACACCTTTGGTTTGATATTAGAAAAAAAGAAAACCATATGTTGAATAGATTGAATAATCTTACATGAGTTCATATTTAAAGACAGACAATTTTTTTATAGTATGTTATGTGAAAATGAGAATTTCAATCTCGACCTCCAGATTTCTAATTGAGCTTGAAGGCAGCTTCCTAAAACAAGAACTGGCTCCTGCATCAGTTGGCTCCAACTAGATTATGCATCTCAAAAGAATCAGCCCTAGTTCCAGAAACTAGAAAAAGAAAAATGTCTATAGTGGCTTCCAGTTTTGGGGGGGTTATTAGTTGGTGCTCTATAGGATTTCAATATTTTTCTTATGAACATAGCTTCAGCATTACGCAAAGCTTAATCTGATTAGAGTTGCCACCACCTAGAAGGTGGGAAGGAAGAGGAAAAACAAAGACAATGGTGAGGCCAATCCCATACTCTCCTTTTTTCCAATAAGTAATAAAGTATATGAGTGAAGTTTTCAATAAATTGAACTGGAACCTGCGGAGCCTGGGGCGGAACCTTGAAGGTTGGCAGGGAGGGGCGGTGCGTCCACCTTGTGAGGCCACGTGGTGCCAGGGAGCGGCGGCCTGTGAGCTTATGGGGGGCTTTGGGAGCTCTGGGAGGTGCTGATAGGGAAGCAATGGTTTTCTATTTCATGATCATTTCACACAGATGTGACCTAAGATGTTAATCTCAACTCTTCTTTTTAATTGACACATAATGATACATAGTCAGGGGGTACATGTGATATTTTGATACCTGTATACAATGTGTAATGATCAAATCATGCTAATAACCATATCTATCAAGTCAAACATTTGTTATTTCTTTATGTAGGGAACATTCAAAATCTATTTTGAAATATACATACAAACAATACAAACAAATGCAAAGCTTGCAGCCCGGCTTTGCTGGTATTTGCTGTGTGGTCTCAGGCAACTCACTTTGAGTCATCAATCCTCAGTTTTCTCACCTGTAAAATGGGGATATGAATTCCTGCTCTGATGGATTTTTGTGAGTATCAAATGAGATTTTTATGGAAAATAATACTGATAAACAATGAAGCTTAATCAATGCAGGTTTCCCTTCCTGCACTTCACAGACCTGGCTCTTGAATACCTTTGTGTATTTTGTTGACCATAATCACCCTACTGTGTGATAGAACACCAGAACTTATTCCTCCTATCTAAGTGCATTTGTGTACCTGTTGACCAACCTCTCCCTAGCCCCCTCCCCACCCCCAGTCTCGGGTAACCACTATGCCACTCTCTTCTTCTAGGATATCAACTTTGGTAGCTCCCACATATGAGCGAGAACATGCAGTATTTAGTTATTTTTCTCTCTGTGCCTGGTTTATTTCACTTAGAAAAAAATGCTCAGCATCATTAATCATCTGGGAAATGCAAATCATCAGTCAACTCTTGTTTGACAACAATTACCTGAAAGCAATTTGAGAGTAATGTCAGCAAACTCAGGATGTTCCACTTGTTGATACAGCAAACAGTAAATAGTATAAATATAAACCACCTGAGATGTTTATACTGAATAATTTATTTAAATATATATATGAGCCAGTATGTAAATTTTAAAATAATAATAATAATAAATTACGGTCACTCATTCAGTCTCAAAATGTGTCCATTTATTTGCTCTACTGTCATAAAACCACCATTCATATTTAATTCATGGTTTTTTTAACATAAAAGCTACATTTGCAAGTGCTCAAAATGCTCAGACAGCATCTTTTACTTCAAAACCCAAAAGCATTTTTGGCTATATTTTTTTCATAATTATAAATTAATATAGTGACATACTTCAGGGTTATTTACGGTTTCTCTTTGGGGACCCCTGTGACATTCATCACTTCTAACTTCCTTAATGAAATATTGTTGACTGAATGAGCAGCCATGTTAATGAACCTGTCGTAAATATCTTTTTTGTCCACCAAGCTGTAACACAATGGGGACCCACGGAGGGGCTCTGATTTGTGGGTCCACTTCCTGCTTCTGAGACCTGACAGCAGAGAGCATCCTGAGAGGTAAGTACGGGGGGCAGAAGCGAAAGGAATTGAGATCATGATGCAGGACTCTCCTCTCTAGCTCCCACCCGGAGTGTCCCTAGAGATGGGCAAGAAGATTAACAGCTCCACAGCCCTCTGAAGAAGCAGCGAGGCCAGACCCCCAGAGCCCGGCTGCCAGCCCATCCCATCCAGTCAGGGAGTTTGGGAGCCATAAGCAGGAAGACTTTGTGTCTAAGAGCTCGGGGGAGATGTTCTTTAGCTGCTCACCTTATGATCTGAAGACACGTCCCCTCTCGCCCCTTCTCCTCCCAGTGCCTTTCTCTTACTGCCGTCTGCAGTCTCCCAGCCTCCTCAGACACCTCGTCTCCCACCTTGAGCTGGACACTGCTCTGCCCTGCTATTCCTGCAGAGAGAACCATAGGACCATGCCCACCAAGGCTCCTGGTAACCCACGACAGTTACCACAGAGGAGTGGAGGGTGAGGAGGAGCCAACTGGCTCAACAGTAGCCTCTTCAAATGGCATGCCCCACATTTGAGAAGAAAGGGAGTCAAAGAGGAAGAGGAAACAGGGTTCACTTTTTGGTGTTCATTATGAATGGTGATGGTGAGAAGCACAAATTGAGACCCTTTCTGGTTTTTGTTTTTACTGCCTGCAGAATACCCGAATGCCAATCATCATCACCACCACCACCATCATCACCACCACCACTGCCACCACAACCAGCCACCATCATCACCATCATCACCACCATCACCACCACCACCATCATCACTGCCACCACCACCATCATCACCACCATTACCACCACCATCATCACCACCACCACTGCCACCACCAACTGCCATCATCACTGCCACCACCACCATTATCACCGCCACCATCACCACTACCACTGCCACCACCAAGAGCCACCATCACCATCATCATCACCGCTACCACCACCACCATCACCACCACTGCCGCAACCACCACCAATACCACCACCACCATCATCACCATCATCGCCACCATCATCATCACCACCACCACCACCATCAATATCATCATCATCATCATAGCTCACATGTACTGAGTACATATGTGCTAGGCAATATTTTAAGCCCTTGCACATTTAAATCTTCATAATAACCCTATGAGGGAGGTACTGTCACCCCCATTTTACAGATAAGGAGAGGGAGACACAGTTCCCCCTGACAGTTCAGGTCATTTGCCCTGCTAGTAAATAGGAGAGCCAGCATCCCAAATCCCAGCTAGTCTCAATCAGAACTTGTAGGTTTCACTACTATTATTATAATTACTCTCATAAACTACAAATGGATTTTCAATATCTAATTTTATTTTTGCATCCTTTTAAAAAACTTTTCCTGATTTGGGGGCTGTAATACCCCAAAGAGCTGAGACTTTGCTTGTCATTGTTATTATTATAATCATTATTTCAGAAATTTCAGATACAATGTCAATTCACCTTTGGGGCAGACTTTCTCTGTTTGGGTGAAAAGAACCAGAAAGGGCTCTTTGGTTTCATAAATACAAAACACGTGCTCTTATTTTTCTTGGAGAAAAATGAAGTTATCATAAACCCGGATGTAGATGCGGCAGCCCATTTTATTAAGTTCTGTTTTGCAATATAAATGGAATGTGTTTTTAGGATGACTGTATCCTTACAGAATTAGAAACTTTTTTTTTGTCCCTTAACATGGATGGGAGCTGTGTGATTGGGATAACACATGAAGTGCTATTTAAGACCCAGCATTTGTAGAGCAGAGCTCACCATCTGGGTAGTGGTGGGAATGTCCCCTGAAGTAGGTGGACGTGTCCACTGTCAGTCATTCTGGGATAGGAACAAAGCTGGAAGCTGGAGCCCAGGTCTGTGAGATGGGGAGAGGCATGGTGGAGGCTGAGCTTCTGGAAACAAGGCAAGGGGCTGGGGTAGGGGAGAAGGAGCTCAGAGTTAGGGTACTAGTCTGTGAGTGCTAAGCACTACCCTTTGTGGTATTAACTATTTTACTCTCCTGGACTATCCCTGTGCTTTTAGTTAAACTCCAGGGCCTGGTCTTAATGTACTTTGGACATTTGGAAAACAGGCCGGAGTTCATGATAGGAGCATCCAGTGCTCTGGGAACACGTGTGGCTGGCGGCAATGACAAGAACATGTCCCAGAACTTATAAGAGGCCCAGTGAGAGAAAGCATATCTCATCTACAAGAGAAAGAGGCCTGAACTTCAGTAGTTTGGATATTAAATGGCATTTAATCACAAGTTACAGAAGTCTGAGGATAAACCTCAGTTGTGTTGAAATAATTTACATTGTTGAACAATAGCAGAAAAACTAGGTCAATATGTAGTAGAAGATGTGATGCTTCATTTCGCTAATCAAGAGTTTCTCAAAATTAAGAAACACACAGAGGGGCACGGTGGCTCACACCCATAATCCTAGCACTCTGGGAGGCCAAGGCAGGAGGATCCCTTGAAGTCAGGAGTTTGAGACCAGCCTAAGCAAGAGCAAGACTCCATCTCTACTAAAACTAGAAAAATTTAGCTGGGCATGGTGGCTTGTACCTATAGTCCCAACTACTTACTTGGGAGGCTGAGGCAGGAGGATCCCCTGAGCCCAGGAGTTTGAGGTTGTGGTGAGCTAGGCTGATGCCATGGCACTCTAGCTAGGGCGACAGAGTAAAACAGAAAAGAAACAAAGAAAGAAAGAAACACAAAGATATTTTATAAAGAATGAAAATTCTTACAGATTCTCAGTGTTATATTGTTTTAGCATATTATTGAAATGTATAAAAATGTAAATCTAGGTAAAAAGTCCTTATTCTTATACTTCTTATACAACTACAAAACCAAAATTCAAAGTTAATACAAACAAAATTACAAAAGCACACTATTTAATTAACAATAGCAATATAACATGACTAATGATGTTGTTTTGATAAACTAAGTGACCAAAATGAGGTTTAAAATTAGAAATAGTACAGGCTTGGTCCTAGTTCTACATTTAATTCTATTCTTGAATTTTGACCTCAGAAAGCTACTGTAGTGAGCACTTATAAGCACAAATCTACTACAAAAAAGTGTAAAATTCCAAAGCTTTGTTTTCTAGTTCAGGATAAGCAGACCTCAAATTTAATTTTAAAAAGTTCTGCCAGTGAGCAAACCTCAAATGCCAGTCTTCATGACGTGCCACTTGATAACCCTATAAAGCAGCTTTATATACTCAAAGATGAGGCTATATTTGTGGAATTTTTGAAACCTGCATTTCATAGGAATCTAATACAACTAACTGTGGTGTGAATCAGAAACAGAACATTTTCCATTGTGCATTTCCTCCTCACTGCAAGCTGGTATGAACAAAGAGGCAGTCTGGGTAACATATCTGCTCACTACATACATGAATACACCGCTCCCAGCTCAGCGCTCGTTCCTTCGGCATGCCTCTGTCCTCACGGGCATGGGCTAGCTCGGTTCACACACACCCCTTTTTCTACTGCCCAATCTTCACTCAGACAGTGTTCCATGTCATCATCCTCTGTCTGATGCACAAGTATGAACAGAAAGTAAGATTGCAAATGCAAGTGCTGAAATTATATAGCAGTACTTCATTATGATGTGCTCATCTAGATGATTATATAAATAGAGATTTAAGTTTTTAAAAGATTATTATCAAAGTGATAATCCCCCAAATAAATTCCTGAGCAGCATGCAGAAGCCCTCAGGGATACATCCTGGGGCTTTAGGTGGAGAACCAGGGACGTGCTTAGGCTTCCCAAATTTGGAAGCAAGAACAGGGTGATGATAACAGCCAAGGAACAGGGCCGCTCTGGCCTTGCCACCATCTGCTCTGGGAGAACTCTAGCCGCCCTCAGATTCCTTGCAAAGAATTCCAGGTGTCCCGAATGTCTCTCCTGAACTCTGAGGACAAGTGCTCACGGCCACCAACGAGGTGTTGGCCATTTTCCTCCTTTTGTTGTGGTGCCACCTCTGGTCAATGCTGAGGAAGAAAAGCACCAGCTCTGTGCCTCGATGTCCATTAAAGCCACCACCTCAGCTGCTTCTGCTTAGCGAGGGCATCACTGCTCTCTCCTGCCATCATGGCAATGGCAGTGCGAAGCCTGGACTGTGTGCTGGTGGCTGGGCTGAGGGCACCGAGGTGGTGGGACCTGCAAGTTCCTCCGCAGTGACTGGTATCTGTGTTGCTGATAGGCTCCTCATATCCCACGGGCACTCATGAAGAAACAGCTTTCCTAGTCGCTCCAGCCCGGGCTGGAGGCCAGGCCAGATTAAAGCTTTATTGCAAATTACTGCTGCCTACTCTTCCTAAGAAAACTGGTAGGCACAGCTCTTTTTACTTTCAGGGGACCTTTTTCTTTTCGGGAGGGCCTTTCATTCTCACCTGTGAGCACAGTCCTGGGGTGCTGGAGCCTCCGATCCATCAGACACACCCAAGCAGGCCTGAACCCACAGGTGACCCCACTGAGGCTCACACTGGCGTATTAACTATCATTAACTATTTTCAACTATGTTATCTCATTTTCTGTATTCTTGATGTTCTGGCATCTGGGGTTTCACTGATCAGGGAGAGGCTGACCCTCCAATGGCTGGCTAATTCCTAGAGAGAGTAAACACTTGCCTTGGAGCATGCCTTAGATATGCAAAGCAACCAATCCTGAGTCCATACCCCTCCTGCACCTCTACCCGTTGCTTACATTCAAGGAGGCAATATTCCTCTGTCTCAATCATCACAGGGCCAGGGACTAGACAACTAGGGGCCACTCCCATACCCAGAGCCCACAGAAATTTTTCACGTTATCTACTCCTGCTCAGCCTGCTCAGCTGCACACCTTGCTTCACCCATTCTTTCCATGAAAGCCACAATCAAGGCTTTGCCCGTGCTTTCCCTGGCTCCTTCTGCGACCTGACTGACCCTGGTGCTTCCCCGTGTGGCCCTATGTGGCATGGCATGGCCCCCTCCTCTTGGGAACTGTGAGTAGCAAACTATCTTCTCAATGGCAATTGTCTTCTGATCTGCGGGTCTCACCATGCCTGAATAACATCAAACTCCCAGGTACATTTTCAAACAACTGGGAACCTGCTGTGGTTGGAGAGAAGAATGATGAGCTCCTGAGAACAGGGGACTGGCTGGTTTTAGCTTTGTCTAAGTCCCCAAGGCCTAGCACAGTGTTTGGAATCAGTGCAAGCCTCAATAGTGCTACAAGGGTCACTGAGATGAGTCCCACCATACAGGTAGCATTACAGCTGCTGAACAAAACAAAGCAAAATAAAAACCATGCTGAGTCCACAAACCTAACATGGAAATGAAAATGCCCCATTACCAGGGTAAAAGGATAGGCCCACAGGATGTGTGCCTACCTCTGTAACTACATACAAGAACAAAAACCACTTTCTCCCCCCACCCCCAATAAAAGAAATAAAGTTAGAAGGTATAGGAAATGAATAATCGGGTTTTGGTATACAATCTGATGAATCACATATCATACTAAGTTCTACCTTCCCTAATGATGCTGTCACTGACGGGTCTGTGGTTTTTAAAACATGTCCTCAAATTCTTCCACACTCCTCACATCAAAAGGTATTATCTATGTCTTCTCCCTCCTATTTTCCTGCTGCTTTGCATGACTGGTAAACTTTGATTGGATGCCAGCCATTGTGAGTTTATCTTGTTTGGTGCTGGATATGTTTGTGTTCCTATAAATATTCTTGGACTTTGTTCTGAGACACAGGCAAGTTGTTTGAAAACAGTTTGATCCTCTCAGGTCTTGCTTTAAAGATTTGTTAGGCAGGACCAGAGAAATGTAGCCCAGAGATAATTTTTCCCCACTGCAGAGGTTAAGACTCTTCTGAATCATCTTCCCAGTACCCCATGAATTAAGAAGATTTCTGGGCTGTCTGGTAGAACAGATACTACTCCTGGCCTGGTGCAAGTGTGGGTAATTTTCCTTCTAATCCTGTCAGAGGGCGCTTTCCCCAGCTGGCTTTGAGCAGTCTCTTCATACACAGGTGACAACCAATACCCTGCTGAGTTACAAAGGACCCTCTACAGATCTCCATGCTTCTCCCTCTGTGCAGCTCTCTCCTCTCCAGGACTCAGGCCTATCAACTTGAGTCTCCCCAGACTATCAACTCTGTCTCCTCCACTCAGGTGGTCTCGTGGCCTCTTCCTGGGTCCCTCATCCATAAGATGTTGTCTTGAAACTCTTCCAGGGCAATTGGTGACACAAGGCTCACCTCATTTGTTTCTCATCTCTCAGGGGTCATTCACCTTCATTATCTGATGTTCCTTGTCTTGAAAAATAGGATTTCATCTAATTTATCAGATTTTTTAAACATCATTTCAGGCAGGCAATTTCAGTCTCTATTATGTCATGTCAGCCAGAAATAGAATTTACCAAGCTGTTTTAAAAGTGGTTATATCAATCTGCAGCCCCAACTATCCTGTATAGGAGTTGCTGTTGCTCTACATTCTTAACAACTGTTGGGTTTTTTTTTTTAAGAGTTTCTAATATTTTTAAGGATTAAACTACTTCACACAAGGGATTTCATGTGCTTTTCCTCCCAGATTAAAATTAAAATTAATCAGATTAAGATTAAAATTAAAAAGAGAGAGGACAATATTTAATCTAAAGCAATGAATTTTTCATCATAGAATTTCAGGCAGTAGATGGGAGGGATGTGCCAGGACCAGGGAAATTCAGTCCAATACTCATTGGCAATTGGAGTATTTCTGTTTGTTTACTTTAAGTAAACCAAAGTTGTTAACTCATTAAAACGAATGGCACTGTGAAATGGAAGTGAAGTTTAATGCCTAGTGTAAATCATACTCTTATAAGCATTTAATTTCATGAACAGAAAGTACCCTAGAGGTTCTTAACTAGCGTTTTTTACTTAAGGGGAAGACACAAAGGTTAAGTGTACACAGACACAGACACACAGACACACATACACACATACACACACACAGGATATCCTGGGTCATAGGGGCAGCATCAGTCGGCCACTTGGATCATTTTGAGAAGCCCCTTCCTCTCTGAGGACTGCGTTGCCATGGTTAAAAGCATTTTAATTGTTTCTTTGAAAATGGCCATACTCTCCAGAGAAAAGGGAAACACTCATTCAGCTCTCAGGAAGGAATCTAATTATCTTGAAATTACTGAATTCTCTAGGTGACTTCTGGGTAAACAGGTCCTTATTTTGCCCTAAGAGAGGCTGTTCGGTATTGCTCCTAAGAGCCTGTTCTGTGCTCCCCTCCACCATGTTTCGGAGAGAGAAGCAGTGGAATTCTTCAACTCCTGCCCTACACCTGGCCTTCATCAAACTTTACAAACACCTAACACTGAATATAAGCATTTGGTTTAAAAAAAAAAAAAAGGCAAAGCTTTGGTAGTGAGCATACTCTTTATACTATAAAAATGTCTCTATAATCTTCTTTTTATTTAGTTTTTAGTGTATCTACATCCATAGTCCTCATTCTGAAATAACATTTGTTTTATGGCTGCTAGTGTTATGTGATGAAATGGTCCAAAATCTGCATTCCACAATTCTTTACGACAGACCAAAATAGCATTCTTGTTCACGCTAGGATACCCCAGTGTTGGCGTTCATTCTGGCCAACTAGCAAAGGGCTAACAGAAGGTAGTTAATTTTGGAGTGCCAGAAAATACTCTTTATAGTTTCAAAATTGCGCCCTCTCTTAGGAAGAAACAAAGCTGCTTTATGCTCCCCTTTTTCTTGGTCTAACTCAAAGGCTGTATTTCACGAGAAATGGGAGACAAGAGTAATCACAGACTTGTTTCTGGAAATAAAAAGGTCTTACTTCCTTGTGAATGTGAGTTCCAGGAGTTCACCGATGAGAATTAAATGTTTTCCATCAAAGATCTTTATTTTGGAGGCTGTAAAATTCAAACTGCCAACACATCTTCCACATAATAAGCTGAATTTTGAAGTTTTTCAGATATTTTTTAAAGAATGGTAATTTATACTTTTTATGTACTTCTCAAGAAACATTTGCAGCAGAAAGGGGCAGTTCAAATCTGGCAAACAGTGTTAGAGTTTTGTCTTCCACTAACTACTGATTAGACATGAGGAACAAAAGCAAGTGTCCTGGGAGATAGTTAAAACAACCATCAGGTCCTATTCAGTATCAAACTTGCCTCTGAGAAACCTTCCCAATCCCCAAACAGGAAAGATCTTAAAAACAATTCCTCTAATCATTGCATTTTCTTTCTTCACGAGAATTCGGCTCATTGCAAACTTGGTTGCAGAGCCCTGTATTAGAATCAAACCACCCAGAATCTAACAGAAACATTCTTGTTGTTAAATGGATTTGGAAGCTCCCACATCACTGCCTTCCACACAGCAACTAGAAGGAAACTTTGGGGTCACCCTCCCTGCACCCTTCCCTTCCCCCCAAATTTAATCCACCATCCTTAGAAATATCTCTTGCGTGTTCCCACTGTGAGATGCTTTCTTCAGGCCTTGCCATCACTTGTGTGATTCTAAGCCCACAAATGGATCTCCCTGCCTCCTGTCTGTCTTCATTCCCCAACAGCAGTGCTGCCAGACTGAACTCTCAGAAACACACATTACTGGATCACTTCTGCACTTTCAGTGTCCGCCCCCCCGCATTGTCTTCCAGCCTGGCCTTCTGTGGGGAGCCCTAAGGGCTGACGGGACTGAACCCCAGAGCTTCAAAGAAGCTGCTCCTCACCCATCCTTTTACATTTTAGAGCTTGGGTGAAAGATTTCAATGAAAAGGAAGCATGTTGAGCACGCTAATCAAAAACAAACAAACCTACAAACCACTGGCTGTAAGATAAAACCCTAATTCTTTATACTGGTATAGAAGGCGCTCCATGGAAAACCCCATATCTCCTGCCACGTCTCCTGGTTACTCTACTCCAAGCCCTCAGAGTCCCTTGACAGAGCCTCTGATACACCAGCGTTTCTGCACCCCTTGTCGGAACTACCTTTCCGATCCTCCTCACCCTAAAGAACTCCTACCCAACCTTGAAGACAAAGCTCATTTGTTACTTCCTATTGAACCTTCTTCCACAATTATTTCCATCTTTGTGCTTTCCCTGTATTATAATCCTGCTTGTTTCATTGCAATCTTCTACGCTGCATTGTAATTTGTCTTTCTTTCTGGGACCGTGCTGTATTAATCATCGTATCACTGGCATTGAGTGCAGCTTTCTTGGCACGTAGTATGCATTCTCATGCTAATTAGCACTCTCACACTGCATACCATCAGATCTTTTCTCCATCACTTTTATTAATGCTTGCAGATGAGACCTTCTAAATTTAATCTTTAAAAATAGATAATCAAACAAAAAACTCACTTACAATATATGTACTAGAAATATAAAAGAACCTTTGAAAAGTGGGAAGAATGTAGGCATGACCAAAGGAAACTAAGAACCACAGCTGACTAACTGAATCTAAACTAACAGTTCTGAGTTTTGCAAAGATCTGCTACTTGTGCACATTTGGAAACTTCCAGGAATTTGTAAGCATCAGAGTGAACTGGTTTGGGAGAATGAGACTAACTTTTTCACTTTATTTTATGTACAGGTGAGCCTCCCTAATTCAGACTAAGGGGTGAGACAACTGTTTGAATTAATGAAAATCTGTATTATAAAACTCTTTAAATGTAATTGCTTTTTAAAAACACCTTGGACTTAGCTTATGAAAGCATAGAATAACTTAAAATGTGCACACTCATCATATGCCAATTAAATTGTTAATCACTTAAGAGTTAGTCTCTCAAGTAAACTGAGTATCTACCATTTGTTTGTATCACTAATTCCATTACAAATAACTCCATTATTTCTCAAAGTAAACCAAAGGTAAACTTCGTGACATTTGTTCAGATAATCGCAATGCTGAACTAGGGTCATATGAATTGATAACATTTAAACATAATTGTCATATTTCAGCAAATATGCATTAATGCATAGTATTCCCAAGACTGGGATGAAGAATTGGGCTAGAAAGAGGCCATTCTGTACTCACTTCATGTTTCCAAATTATTTTCATGGTGAATTTAGCCAGTTTTCCATGGCTCATGAAACCCCAGGCTGGCTTGAGTTTCCTGCTTCCTTCTTTGGCAAGACTGCATCAAACCTTTTCAAGAGATGTGTTCTTACTTAGAGGGAAAGGAAATATCCAAGCCATTTTACATGCACCAGATGCCAAGCACCAAACAAAAGCAGCTCAACTTTTCAAAGATTTCGTATCTTAACTGTAGCCACTTGAGTAAAGACTTGGTCCCCAGAATGGCCAAGGTAAATAAGGCAGAATTAGAGCTAAATTGATCTCCACATCTAGTGTTCATAAATCTGCATGAAGAAGTTCTGAATCAAAGAAAATAAATTAAAAAATGTGTAATACTGGTTCGCATTCAGTGGATCTGTGTGTTTTGGAGAAGAAATACATGGCTCATTGTTGCTGTGAAGACTGTCTCTTCTCAGTGCAAGTTGGATTTGGGGCTGCTTGTGGAAGTAGAATTCTGGAATTCTAGAAGACAGCCCTTCTGGAGATCACCCACCTGGAATGCTTGCCTCTAAGTGAGGAGGAGGAGGGTAGAGGTCTCATATAGATGTCTTGACAGCCATCATGACTTCAGAGTGGCTTTCAGGAAGGGAAGCAAGGGAGAGCCACTGCCTCTTCTACCACTAGATGTGCATCTTAGACACAGAGATTCAGAAATGTAAAGAATGAGATATGTCTCATAGGTCTGACAGGTTGCTGAGATTTCTGGCCCTGAATAGAGGAAACTTATGGCTGCTAAGATCTGGTAAGTGGGTGGGAGTTGTACTGGGGAGGTGGTTGATTTTCTAGCTACTACAGTTAGTTGGATATAGCAATTGCCTTTTGACTATAGCTGACAATGTTTCCCTTCATCTGAGAACTATCTCCAGGCAACAGTAGGACCTCCCACTGCACAACTCCATTGGGCACAACATGATAAGTGCTCCCTGGAGTTGTACAATGCAGAATCCTTGCCTAACAACCCACTCTGGAATGTAAGACCGGACCTCCTCAGCTGCGGTTGATTGGAACAGGGATGATCCTTGATCATTCTAAATCAATCAGAGCAATCGGATTCTCTCTTTAGGAATTTGGATTGAAAAACTTACAATTAATCTAGGCTGTTTCCTTAAATGAAGATAAGGTAAACTTTAGTCCTCTGGAGTAACGTGTGTGTATGTGTTGGATGGTGGCTGGGAAGGGGGGAATCTTCTACCTGATGTTGCATATTATGCAGAGGGAAAAGAACATAAGCAATAATCAGAAGGAGCCACAACAGATAGAGAGAAAGCCCTACCCGGACTCCTGACAACCTCCCTCTTCCTGGTGGCAGATCTCTCCCGAGGTCCAGCTGCATTGCTGTCTTGGATTTTTATAAGATGCTTCTATCCTTTAAACAAGTGTTGTTGAAACTCACTTAAATTGGCTGAGGTTACTAGCAACCTAAGAGTCCTAATAAAGATACTAAATAATACAGTCACTTATGGTAAAATTGGCCCCTGTTTCTAGGAGTGTCTTCCCTTTTTACAACTGAGGCAAGGCCCGGGAAGGTCTATATGCAAAAAGAAATATAAAACCAGGCTTTTTATTATTAATTCATTTTGAAGGGCCTCTAAGAGCAATCAGAGTAACTGTATAACCCAGTCTCACAGTTGATATTTCTTTCTATGGTAAAGTTCTTAAAATTCAACCTGTGTGCTCCTTGCTCCAATTTCAGCCTCCTTCATACTGGTTCTCATCTAAGTGGATTTAGAGAATAAATGACAACCAGCCACTTTCTGGATAATAACTTTAAGTGTTAGACATAGAAAGAGGCAGAAATTTCAAGCCTGCTTGGTTCAACACTCTAATTCGAGAAATGAGGAGGTCTGAAGACCACAGAGGCTTATGTGATTTGCCAAGGTCACATGTCTAAGTGTGGCAGAGCAGGGAATAGAACCCAGATTACTAACTGTCCCGAAGCCAACTTTTAACCAAGAGAAATGCTGAAGGCAAAGCCAGTTGTTTTTCTGGTCATTAATTTTAACTTCCCAGTTATATGATCTGGATAGTTTCTAACTCTGGGACACTTTTACAGGTAAAACTCTTGGCAAATAATTAAATGGCTTCTCTGTTTAATCATTGACTCAATAATTTATAGTAAAATCGCTGGGATTTTAAGGCAATCTTGTGTATGTCGGAATAAAAGGAACCTTCTGAATTTTTTTAGTTTATAGATCTCATTAAAGGAGTATGTAGTCAAGATGTCAGTCAAATGTCAGAAAACTATATGCCATATGAAGTTAAAATTGTTCTAAGCAAAAAAATAAAAAAAAAAGAAAGAAAGAAGGAAAATTCATATATACTTAAGTAAGTGTTAATAGTGTGTTTGTGAGTCATGACCAAGTCAATTTTCAGTATTAGTTATAGGTGGAAATGGCTCTTAATATTACCATTTAACATGATGTAGGTTTCAGGTACAGTACAGAAACACACATGTGAGGTGATCTAATCCTGCTTAGTCTGTAGTGTTTCTCTAACATTGCATTAGTCAGAGAAAATGACAAATCCTGGGCAGCTAAGTGTATTATTCTTCTTTTAAAGAAGTAGTTTGGGTCATTAGAACACAATTAAAATCCCCTTCCTTTCAAATCAATAAAGGTTATTACATTTAAGATCTTTTTTATTAAAGGAAAATAAAAGGAGAGAAAAATAGTTAATGATATTTACAATACTGAGTTCAGTGGGAAATAGAGAGAGAAGAGAGAGGACTATTGGTGGTGGTGCTGGTGTGTGTGTGTGTGTCAGGCTGGGTCCTCAGGGGACAGGGCCTTCCCATAAGAGTCAGGTGCCTGGGCTGGCTCGATCATGGCTCTGATCCAGGAGGAAAAAATGGAATTTTCTAATATGAAGAGAAATAAAAAGGAAAATATTCCAGTTAAGGGTCATTGTTGTGGAAAAGGAAGGGAGGAAGGGAGAAGGGAGGGAGGGAGGGATGGAGGAAGAGAGAGACAGGGGGAGGAAAGAAGGAAGGAAAGTGAACAACAGACTAAAGTGAAAAACCTTGCCCATTCCAGCCCTGCCAAGAGTTTGCTGTATGACCTCTGTCTGCTCATGTCACCTTTCTGGTGCCACCTGTGAAAGCTGCATTAGAAAACCTACAGTCTCTACCAATTCTAAAGTTCTATGATTCTGGGCTATATATTCTGAAAAACAAGGAAGATGGGTCCTTAAGAAAAACAATCTAATAAATAAGAAGGTGTTACCACAAAATTCAGTTTGGCTACTATATAGGACATAGAATAATCACATATATGCCACATACCAGGATTATATGTGTTCTGCACACTGGATTTTCGTCTCCTACCAGATCCTTGTCAACTTGACCCTTCCTTTCAATATGGGTAGCAGGAAATGAATACAATACAAAATGACATGAAGCTTTTCTCTAGAAGAAACTTCTGGTAAAGAAATCATCCATAATGCTACACCAGCCAACATTCGGTGTCCAGTGAGAGCACCCTCAAAGGCACTGCGGAATTCCAGTCTCCTCTCTTTTCAGGATGGTGGACCTGTGTGGTGGGGTTGTTGGCTCTTCCACGTGCTCCAGCCAAGCTGCACCACTCCTAGTGTAGAGAACAAGCCATGCTCTCTCTTATCGCCACGCCTTCTGTCTGCCCTTCTTTCTAATCCCCAACACTAACCCTCCCCACCCCTACGCATACACACACCTTATCCTTCAGGTCTTAGCTCAGTCATTATCATTTCTCAAAAGCCTCCTTAAGACCTTCAAGCCTGGGCTTGGAGGTCCTCATAGATTTGCCTGAGCTAGTCCTGGTGTATCAGTCAGTGCTTGCTGCACAAGTAGGCCACCACAGAGTCTCAGTGGAATGCAACAATAAGCACTTAATTCTCACTCATTCTTCTGTCGGTTGGCTGGAACAGCCCTTGCTCCAGTCATGGTGATGCACAAGCTCAGGGACTCATGCCCAACCTAGCAAGCCCATTTCAAGCCTCTGCTTGTATCCCGTTGGTCAAGGCCAGCCACATGGCCAGTTCCAGAAGCAAGGGCAAGGAAGGACTATACCTCCACTAGGAGGCCATGGGAAGGGTGGGTATGTACTAGTATTACTACAGGGAAGTGTGGAATTGAGACGAGTAATTCAATCTTCCTCACCTACATTAACAGCACATATCGCAGTGTATTGTCATTGTATAAAGTCTCCCTCTAGACTGTTGCCTTCTTAAACACAGAGGCTGTTTTTTTTGTTTTTGTTTTTGTTTTTTTTTTATCTTTGTCTTTCCAATATGGTATATAATAGGCACTTGAAAACATTTGAGTGAATGAATGAATGGGAAGCAGGCAGTACTTTACCAGCCTCTCTCCCTGGTCCTTCATAACGCCCCTCCTGTGTGCCTACTCAGTGTTCCTACTACGGTCACCAACATGAGAGCAAAATTAGTACGAATGAGCCCTGGTTTCTGCTGGGGTGGAGAATGAGAGAGAAGGGACCCACATCGTAGGTCGTTTGACCTATTTTGGCCCATGTCCTTGGTTGCCATTGGCAGTCTCTCCCAAAAGAGTTCTCATTATGTCTAACCTGGGTGGATGATGACATGCACAGGATCCCAGGCTAAAGTGGTGGGACTCTCGAGCACGTTTTTAGAAGATATTTCAGAACCCTATCTGCTGCTCAGTAATGTGATGTAGAGCAAAGAGAGGAAATGGAACGCATTTCTAAGCAAATACTTCCCTGATTACTTACACATGCAAATTCATGGACTAAGTTTAGATGTGTAATTAGGCATCTAGTTATTTTGGGGCCCATACTCATAGGCCAAATCAGATGCCCAAAGGAGGCACGCGGGTGGTTTATTTCTGTGTATTTGCTTGCATTTTCAACTCCAGGCTCTCACCTGAAAAAAAAACAAAAACAAGGCATTGGCTCAGAGATCTCAGTGACCCAGTTGTAGGCCTAAAGAACAAGGTGGATCAAGGGTATGCCAAGTTTTGTGATTTTAAAGGATACATCTGAGGAGAATGCTGCTTCTCTGGGCAGAGAAATGCATGGCGATGACCCACTCCTCAAGAGCAGGAAATGTGGTCAAAGTAGGTGCCACCGTCAGCCCAGCTGTCACTCTTGTAATTACTGATTAAGGGTCAGCTGGCCAAAGCCAACATTGGTTTCCCCTGTTGCAATTAGTTTTTTATATACTTTCATCATCCATATGAAAACGTTAATGTCATGCAATTTTGTGCCAAATGACGTGCTCAGAGGCCAGTTTTACACATGCAAAGCAGATGAGTGGTTTGGAAAGTTTGTGTTCATTGTTGCTTTACAAGCAAATGGCATCACCCCCTCACCTCCTACTCACAGCGGTCCACTGTTCAACGTCCGTTTGGCTTTTCCTAAAAGCATCATTTGCTTAAGAGTTTCTTCACAGAGCATCTAGTGGAAAACACTTTCATTGGGAGCAGGGATTTTTGACTGAGAGCTAGTTGAGAACAGTGTGGTGATACCTGGCTCTCTGTGGGCACTGATGGGCTGCTTTGCCCTGACATCCTGCATCAGCATTATGGAGAAAGACCTTTTCTGATGCACTGTTGGGCTGTGCACTGACATTAAAAATTGTTTGCTCCTGGACACTGTCCACCGCTCATCAACAACATTTCCATCATGGGGGTTACATGTGATAAAAGGAGCTGTCCAGGCTTGTCTCTTACTCTGGCACTCGCAGGAATTTCTGCTGGCACAAGGTACTGGTGGACAACCTATCTCCAGAGAGCCCAAAGTGTTGGCATGACTGTCTTCACAGTTATTTCTTGATCATATGCCTTTCTAATTAATTTCTAACTTTTTCAGGAATGCGTGTGAGAGGAAGGGCATTGGGGAAAAGCCTTCTGTGGAACATTATTTCTCATTTATTTTTATTCTGAAAAATAAAATCCTGCACACCCTTCAAGGCCCAGTTTCAAAGCCATCTCCATTGTGAAGCCCCCACCAAAATTTAAGTCTGAAATCACCTCTTCCTCCCCTGTACTTCCCTGCCTTTTGAGGATACCTCAGTCACAGACCACATTTTATTATGTCTGATCATTTAGTTTTTTAATTACAAATCTTCTAGACTGTAAACTCCTGGTTGGCAGTGACTAAGTCTTGTTCAACTCTGTATCAGTATTCTACATCCTGCATGATGCTTTGCATGTAATAGATTTTCAACAAACATTTGCTGAAATGACTAATCTATGAAATTTTATTAAACTATAATATTTCAGAGATGCTACCATTTTGATTAGCAGATCTAAAGCATATAGCATATGTAGGGTTTAGTAATATCTGTGGTTTCAGACATCCACTGGGAGTCTTGAAATGTATCCCGTGGGGATAAGGGGGTATACTGTATAAGTATAGCCAATAAGCACATAAAAACATTTTCAACATTGTTAGTCATCATAGACATACAAATTGAAACCACAATGATATATCATTTTACACTGATTGAAAGGACCCAAATATAAAGTATTACAATACCAACAGTAGATGTGGATGTGGAGATGCTGAACTCTCAGACATTGCTAGTAGGAATGGAAATGGTGCAACCACTTAGGAAAATAGTTTGTCAGATTCTTATAAAATTAACTTCTCCATCTATCCTACAACCAGCAATTTCATCTTCAGTATTTCTCCAAATAAATGAAAATATATGTCCACAAAGAGACTTGTACAAGAATATTCAGAGAAGCTTTTTCATAAGTGCCCAAACTGAAAACAGATCAAATATTCACCAATAGGAAAACGTATATACTAAGGTATCATCATAAACTGGACTGCTAATCAGAAATAAAAAAATTAATTATGATGCAACAAAATGGATAAAATTTGAGAGTTCCAGTTATGCTAAAGGAAAGAAGCTATGCAAAAAGTATATACCATATGATTCCACTTATATGAAGTCCCAAAATAGGCAAAATTAATCTATAATAAAAAATATTACATGAACAGTGGTTGCCTCTTGTTTGGTGTAGTCAAATGTCAAAATCACTGAACCGAATACTTAATACTTTCTGGTGGATTGTATGTAAATTATATCTCAGTTTAAAACAAAAAAAGCAACTACATCTGGTAGATAGCAACTACCTAAATAACTACGCAAGGTAAAGACTGTGCATTTAACAAACATTTATCAATAATTCATTATGTACCAAGCATAATGCTATTAATAATTTCTGGGAATACCAAGCTCTATAAGACATGATCGCAGCACTGAAGAATGCATGGATTCTGAGGGAGGGGGGATGCACAAAGAATTCCAAAATGCTGGAACAAGTGCTTTAATGCAGCTATAGACTAGGGCTGTATATAAGGGTGCAGAAGAGTGAGCAAGATATTACAGAATAGGATAATGGCCTCTTGTGTCACCATGGGGGCTGAATCATCGCTTAGGGAGAGGGTAAAATGTTGCCTTTTATTTTTGGCCTTTGAGATGCGGGATGATATTTTTTAGCAGGTATAAGGATTCTAAGCAACAGTTCCCAAAACTTTAAGACAAGGTCCTTTTCACAGTAGGAGATTGGGGATACTTTTTCATGACAAGAATAAGCAGAAAAGGGCCAAATACTTCCTGAGTAATAGATTCAGACAGAAGCAGGTCTCTCAAGCCAGGGTCCCTATGCCATGCTGCAAAGCAGCCCACAAAACACTCTAGAGGATGTGGCTTGTTGGCCACACCCCTTAAGGCATGACAGCCCTGCCAAAGAATGTAGGGCCCCAACAAAGAATGTTCTGAAAGCCATTTAAGTGCCTTCCAGGAAAACCACAGCCAGCAATCCACCACTTGCAATGTGTGTGGCTGGGCTCCTGCTTCTGCCTGTATTCCTTGGCTCCCCGAGCTCCCACCAAATCATAAGACTGCTCAAAAGGAAGCGCAGGGCCAGGTGCAGTTTGCTTGCTGGTGATGTAGAGGATGAGGCACCTGCCTGCAAGCCTCCAAGGACAGCACTGGGGGCGGGGGGGGGG
>CAUYRT010080412.1:0-11253 GCA_963574885.1 Lepilemur ruficaudatus | reverse complement strand
CAAGGGCTCCACCTGGTTATTCCTTTGACTGGATAGATTCAAAAGATTATTTTAATTGGCATTTTCTTTTTATTTCAAATTTGGGTTTTCCAAAGTCCAAGCTACTTTTCTTATGATTTGGGGTTTTATTAATATGTACCTATTACAGTTTTACAGACCTAATCTCTTAAAATTGTATTGATTTTAAATGGCATCGTTTTGAGTATTTTCAAGCCCGACGTGCAGCCAGACACACGCTCACGCGCCTCGCCTGTTTGAGACGTTGGGTTTGAGCAGAGATGCTGTGGAGAAGGAAAACACCTGTAAAAGATTTCAGCAGGTGGAGCTGCGCGAAAGAGGACAGAACAGGAGAGGAAGGTGGCCCCCTGCGGTCTCGGGCACAGGCAGGAGCCCACCTGTTCCGTTGGTGCCGGGACGCAGGGTGCCATGAAGGAGGCCCCGGTGCAGGTCCGTCCCCTGCTGCTGACCGCACACTCTGCGTAGTTAATCCTAGGATTTAAGAGACTGGATTTCACCCAGGTTTGCCACTTTAGTAAATTTTGGTTGCATCTCTTAAATTTTTTGGACTTCAATTTTTAGAAATTTCAGGGTGCAAGGGCTGGACTGACATCGCTCAGGCCTCCAGGTGTCCACACGTATGTTTCATTCACGCTCACAGACCCTGCGCAGTGGACCCCGTCTGTGTCCTCAGTGTAGGGATGGGCCACCTGAACCGCAGTGGAGTTGGGTGGCCCGTCCACACTCGCACAGCTAGTGTCCTCAGGGTCTCCATTCCGTCATGGTCACATGTCACACACTCGCTGGATAGCAGTGTACGTTCTGGTGCCGTGTGCGAATGACTCGTGGTGTTTGTGTTGCGTTACTTACCAGGCAGAGATATGTAAAGAATGGCGTTGCATCTTAAGAACAAACTGGGCGCAAGCTGAGTTACACACACATTTAAAAGAAGCAGTGTGAAATCATTTGGGGTGGCATGTTGCAAGTCTAAAAATTTATTGGATTATGTCGCCCACGCTTTGGGCCAGCTTCGGATAGTGTGTATTTTCTGCAGCCAAATTTTCATAGAATGTTACATAATAAACATTCTGAGATGCCAGCAAGGAAACATGCATCATCTCGTTTTCTCTCTGTAGATGCTTTGTTTCTGTCTGTCCCGGTCGCGTTTTTCATGTTTCCATGGTGATACAGGAAGACAGTTGTGGTGGCAGTAGATAATTTACTTAATGTACTACTGATTAATCTCCTTCATACATTTTCTTTAAAGTATATGCATGCCAGATTTCCACTTATTGGCAAAATGATTACTGTTTCCATGATTTTCATGGAATTACTAGCATCAGTGAAACGTAAAATCGCTTGTAATGAAGTTATTGCCAGAAACAAAAAATCTGTTCAAGAATTTTAACATATTCTTTGTTCCAAATCAACTCTAATAATGAAAGTATGGTTTATCTCTGAATAAAAATGACCTGATGGTAAGGAATTTTACTTTATTATGTGCAGTCAAATGGAATGTGGGCCCATTTTATCTTCTGCTTGCTGTACTTACATTTTTTCATAGTTTTTTCCTATGTCAGTCCTTCTGTCTGTCCCCACCAAAGATCTGGCGTTTGATAACACTTCATTTAAATTTATATTACATTTATCTAGGAATATATTTATATTTATTCTTAGCTTAGGGTTTTCTGAAGGTGAGAGCTCTAATTACTTTTATTTTATAATGAAAATCTTTACTGAAAACGTGACAATTCTATCACCATAAAGGAAATATTTCAAACCTAATAGTAGAATTCACCCAAAACAGAAACAAATTATCAAAGGAGGTTTAATAATACAAGAGAAAATAGCCACAGAGTAATCTATTTTGGAATCACAGTCAATAAGTCTAAAATGCCTCTGAAAGTTTCAGAATTTCAGTTTTCATTAAGAGATTTTTTTTGACACTTCAAAATAATCTGTGCACATGGCAGAACACTATCACCAATCAAGGTATAGTGAGATCGCCCGCGCCTCGCGCCAGCCCTGACACCCTGTTTTGTTGATTGCAGTTAGCCGTCTTAACCGCCGTCGTACCTGGTTCTTCTGGTTGGTTCTGTCGTAACTTGCATGCGTGTGTCCTTCACGGACGATACGTCAAGTGTAGACAGTATCTACCGCCTGTTTAGTTTATTTCTCTGCGTCAGCTTCCCAAGGACGATAATCAACAGTTATTAAAGCTATTTTATTGGTAAGTTTTTAACTTCAAATAATAAATGTAAAAATTTCTGCTTGTTCGTCAAGCTCAGAGAAGTGTCACCGGACAACTTCAATCCCATGACACCTCCGGCCCATTCATCTTGACCTCTTTGCCTACAATGTGTTTTATGTTTATCACACTTAAACGCTATTATTTGACTAAAACAGGTCTCTCAGGATTTGTCTGGAGATTCATTGCAGATGTTAAAAATCAGCAAGTGCTATTTCAACAAATACTGTTAATACTCTGTAGATACTTTTCCCCACGATGTAGTGAGCTGTGCTGTGGGTACCTGCGCGGCACCACTGAGGCCCTACATCCTGCGCCGATAAAACGAGAACATCAGCATCAAATGGATTATCTTGTCAACGCTGTCGGTTGCTTAAAATCATGCTAACTTTTAGTTAACTTTATATATTTTTTCTGCTTTTACTTTTATATGTATTTATTTTATGCTGATTTTTTTCCGTGGGCTGTAAGTTTTTGTTTCTTTAGTTTCCTAACTTTCTTGCATGGAGTTTCTAAACAGCTTTCTTTTTTCATCAAGATGAAAGAACAGAATGCCGTTACCATATTTTCAACAGTCTTTCATCTCTTAAATGGTGAGAAAATGCTACTCAATTCCCAGTCGTGTGCAGAGAAGCAGTTCTCCGAGGTGTTCCTGCCAGCCCAGGACTCTCTCTTCAAGCCAGCGTCCCTGGCGCGGGGCTTCCCTCGGGTTGGAGGCGCGTTTATTTGAGTGAAGGCCCTTGCTCCTGGGAGGAGGTTTGCTTATGTTCCACGGCAATTAAGGCGATGCCTTCCTGTGAGGCATTTTGCCACCAGTCCCTGCAGGAGTGGGCTTGTCCCCAGCCCAGCATTCTCCGCCGTGCCACGTCCGCGGAGTGCCCAGTGTGCCACTGGGCCACCCGCACTGCCCCGTGGGACCTGCAAGGCAGTGGGAACCCGCTTGGTAAGGAGTCCATGCCGCCTGCTGGGCCCCAGTGGACTGCGTAAATTCTTTCAGAAGTGTTTTATCTGCCGACCAAACTTATGGAACCGTGACAAGCAACGTTCTAGCTGCCTGCTGCTCAGAAACCACCAGCCCTCCACGTGCCAGGGGTCTGTTCTGGACCTTTCTAGCCACCCGCTCCCGTCCAGAGCTGTGTCCCAGCCGGCAGCAGACTCACCTGCCAGTCTCAGGAATCCCACCCCTACCCTAGTCCACAATATTCAGGATTAAGTATCTTCCATTTTCTTATAGCGTCTCTTTGGTTTCCTTAACTGTATTTATAGCCCTTAATATTTTCTAAAAAGGGTTTGTGGACTACAGGCTTTTTGAGAACTTCAATATCAGAAATTCTTTATTTTTATTATAGGATTGGTAAATAGCATGGCAGAGAATTCAATACCAGATAAAATGTCCTATCCCCTGACTATTTGAAGGCATTGATCTTTTGTCTTCTAACTTCTAGTGTTGTTGATAGAAATAATACCTTTTACATTATAGCAAATGCTGTATAAATAACTAAAAATAATATCATAAACTATTGCCCAATAAAATTAATGGTATACTTATAGACTAAAAAATTGTACCTATTAGAAAATACAAAACTATATATAAAACTGACTTAGGATTTAGCTTTTTCCAAAAGTAAATATTTTAGTAACACGTAAGTTCAGCTTCTTATTCTTTTAAATGTGCAAGGATATCACAGACTTTTGGTTATGACCAAAAGTCTTAACAATTTATCATAAATCCTTTTATATTACTAGTGATTTACATATTACAAACATGACAAATATCTCTGTATGTTTTTAATAAAACTTTGTATACAGGCACTTTTCTATCAGAAAATTTTCTTATAGATTTCAGCCACATTTAAGCACAACAAAAATAAAGGTATGCAATTATTAGTTTAAGGAAAAAATGCTTTACCGTTTGGACAGATTAGCACAACCCTCTGATGTTTCAGTCTGTTCATAGAAAGAGATTTATACAGTTACTTAACTAGGTCAGACAAAATAATTTTTGTTGAAATTCTACTTTAGGGATTACTTTCCAATAAGATATTAAATTTGTATCTGGCCTAATTCTCTGTCATTTTGCATAGATGGCATTTACCAGATCAAGTTCCACAATTTACTTTTCTAAAAATTGTGATCATTATGAAGCCCTCTGTTTAAAACCCAAATATCCGGGGAGTGAGCGGATTCCAGCAGTTGAACTCACATCACTGCTGTCCCACGGTTGTGGGCTTACACCGGGGATGCTGGCGTGGGTTTGACCTTGAGGAGGTCGGTGAGACACTCCACTTTCCAGTTTCTTCTTCTGCAGTATGGGCAGAATAAAACCCACTGGGCACCTGCGAAGATTAAGTTGAGTAAGTGAACACTGAGTTCTTAGTATCGTATCTAAATGATAACTTAGTCAGGGACCTGTGTTTTTAAAGGGTCTGGGATGCTCCCTGCTGGGACGCCAGCGAGCCGGCCTGCCGCAGGGTTGTGGATGCTGGGCCGTGCAGGAGACGGGGACGTTGTCACAAGCACGCCATGCTTGCATCCGTTCTCCGTGACCACCCGTCACACAGGGGACGCAGAGCAGCTGAGCAGAATGCTGGACGCACGGGGGGGTGGGTCCCGGCTGAGGAGCCCCATTCGTACAAGGAGGTGGTTGCAAATGTGTCCAATGTTATCCTACCACCCCGGACAGCGAGAGGTGTGTCCTGCGCCCTGTAAGGAGACGCTGTCGCAGACGCCCACGATCAAGCGTTACACAGACATCTTTGCAACGACGGTCTGGAACAAGAGCTGTTCCGAGACGTGTCTACACAGGAGACACCGGAATCAGCCTCACCAGCATCGCTAGCAGGCTCTCCCGGCCTGAGTGGGCACCGGCTCTGGCTCTTTGGTGCCTAGTGCCTGCCTCGGTCTCCTCCGGCATCATCCTCCGCTCCCCCTGGGCTCCGCACACCCCCGGCCACCAGCCCTGCTCCCCGCAACTCCTGCAGTGCCTTGCTGAGAGAAAGTGGTCAGAAAATAGTAGTAAGTAGTAACGATTGTTGGAAATAAATGAGTATAAAAATTATTGGTCAAGAATCTAAAAAACATTAGCAGAAACAGTGAATCTTAAACTCAAGGACGTTGTGAGGGTCCCGGGGAGACTCTGAGGAAGTGCGAGCCCCTCCTGCGTGGCCGCGCTCGGGACCTCTGATTGCTGCGTGGGTGCTCCCCTGTGGGGGCTCACCTGTCGCAGGTGCGCCAGCTTCCGCGTCAAGTAGTTAAGTCCCAGGCGCGGCGTCTGCGGCACCGAGTCCAGACTCCGTGTGGTTCGCCCGCAGCCCCAGCTCTCTCAGGAGGCCACGAAAAGTCAGCATCTTTCAATTTCTTTAAGTTTTTCCTAGTGAAAGTACAGGAGTGACTTTTAAGCGTTTTACGTGTTAAACCTGAAACTGGAGTCTCTGAAAATATTTTTAAAATACGAAACACCGCAGGAGTTTATTCGTTATTCCTGTGTGATTTGTTGAGTCTGGTGCGCACCGGCTGTGTGCCGAGTAGGAGGCGAGGCCGCGAGGCGTCAGTGAGCGTTCAGCGGTACGGCGGCGTCTCCTTGCTGCAAACATCGTGAATGTTCTAACGTGGTTGGCTCCTGACCCAGATTTCCTGGAAGTCAGTGGCAGAAATGCACAGAAGAGCTGCTCTCCTGGCGGGTTTCGGTCGTAGCTCGCGCAGAGAGGAGAGAGAGCCGGAGACCTTGTCTCACTGGCTCACTAGATGGCCTGACACTTAGGATCTTAAGACTTTGGCCGTATAATCCGGCACGTGTTTAACTCCGATTGCTTTACCTCAGAGGACCAAACTCCCTGCAGATTACATTTTGTGAAACTGATGGCCCTGTCCTTCCGACCGCTCCTGCTGATCCGGCAAGGCCCGGCCCGGCGAGGCCTCCCGGGCGTCGGTCAGAGCCACTGGGCTGAGGGGACTGCGAGCTCTGCCCCGTCAGCCTGGAGCAGCTTGTAATTTCCTGAATAATTAATGAAACACCGACTCACAGTTCTCCCTTCTAATGAGAACTTTTGTTTTAATTGATTTTCTTAGCATGGAGTTCTTAAAAACTTTATTTATAAAATATTAGGCTCAATTATCAAAACGGTAACATTCATTAAAGCCACTAATGTGAAAACATGACGTCATGCCAGGGCGTTAGAGCACAGAGAACGAGATAATGGAGACGTTTGTGTTTTTTGGACCAGAGACCATTTTGTTTGTTTTAGATTGGTCCTAATTCCTAATAGTTTGGGAGGTTTACACTTAAAACAGAGTCACTGTTTTGCTTTTGTTTGTGGGGTTAAAGGAATAAAATTATGTGGATATAGTTTGACTTCTCTAACAAGTTGGTTCCTTTTTTCCTGATGTATAAATAGAAAAAGGGTGAATAAGCTTAGAAACTAGATTAACTCTTTCCCAGAGGAATTGGAGTTTCCCTGGATTTATTCTGTGGTCTATACTTGAATATCATGATCATCCCCCTGAGAGTATCTGGATGTAGGTTTTAAGAAAATTTAACTTTATAACCTCAGGTTATTTCAGATGACACTCGGTGTAAGCTGTATACTTTGTGTAAGATTTAGTTTAAACATTTTGTTTCCGTAAGCTGTAACTTCAGCATCAAGAAACAACAAAATAAACAAAAACTCAACATCGTGTGATAGTTTGTATAAAGTTTTATTTTCTTAAAATTACAACTTAAATGCAAATAAAGCTGTTGAATTCCTCAAGAATTATTTTTTAAATAATGCCGTTTATTTCTTAATCGAACAAATCATGTGTGTACCGTATGCACATATCATATACACATAAATGTAGTTAAATCTAAAACAGGCTTCTGGTGTGTGTGTGTGCATGTATTTATACATATATATTTATATGTATTATATTTACATATACACACACACACACATATATTTTGGCAATTAGGGATATTTTTGCTTCAACACACAGTCTTTCTCAATTTCAGTTTCCCTTTCATGGTACTTAAGGTTGTTGATGCTGCCTTGGAAAACACGGTGGGAGGAGAGGGGCTCGCTCAGGGTGGTGTCGCGGGGAGGTTCAGAGGTGCAGAAGTACAGCTGCGTAGTTAGATAGCAGGGCAGTGTCTGATCGCACAGCAAAGTGACTGTGACCAGCAGGTCAGGGTGTACTTCAGAGTGACTGAAAGAGTGGAGCTGGAGTGTTCCTAACACAACGAAATGGTAAATGCCCGAGGCCCCCAGGTGCCCTGATTGGATTAATCCGAATGCGCACCTGTATAAAAACACCACATGTGCCCTATGAATATATGCAGTTGTTACATACCCATAATAACTAAAGAGAAAAAAATCATAATATTTTATGCCCTAATTTACATGCCTACGATTAATATGTTGTAACTGTGCCTAAATATAATTATTTTACCTTTATATTAGCATGTACTACTCATTTGTTTAGTCTTTAAAACCATTAAGCAGTTTACCTTTAATTAATGATTTCAACTTATTTAATATAGCTCATTAATCAATAATGCCTTAACCATTATCCAAATAACTTTTCCAAAATTATGAAATTTATTCCCAATACACTATCCTGATAAGCCATCTCAGCATGAAGTTGTGTATTAAATAATAGTAGTGACTTTTTGTGATAATTATAGTAACTTCAACATTGCCTCTCAGACTTCCTTTTTACTGTTCTGGAGCCAACCTGTCCCTTACAACTCATAGATGTAATTAATCCTCCCTTCTCCTCCCCAGTATAGCGCTCTCTTTTCTCCCCGACCTCTCGCTCACGCGTATTAAAGCCTCGTGGGCGTGCCCAGAAGACGGGACGATCACTTGTAGCGACATCTGGAAACTATTGTTGTTCTTACCACTGTGGTTGTTCTCATCCTGACCTTCCTCCAGCATGTCGGAGGACACAGCAACCTGAAATGGGAATGTCGACCACGTCATTCCACAGAACCTCGTTACATAATCTCACTCCAGATTCTGCAGACCGTGCGCTGAAACGACACCTTCCCCAGGTTCCTCCTTTTGCTGTTCTCGTGAGGGGCCTCGGTGCGAAGGCAGTAGGTGCAGCCGGAGTGTTTGCACCCGCGCAATATTCTGAAATTAAAAAGATTGCAAAGAGTGAGGTTCAACTCGTTCACCTGAATAGCTCCGTCGCCGTGGTCCAGCTTAGTTAGAGCCGCAGTTCTCGTCACTGTATTCATCCAAAGCGCGGTTTTGTGTGTGACAAATGACGTGTTTTAATGGCAGAAGCGTGTGTTTCATTGTATTTACCTCAAGGTATGATCAATCTAGGGATGACGTGGGCATGCGATCTGGAGTTACTGGTGGAATAGTGCATTAAAAACCTTTTCCTACAGGGAAAGCTGTTTATATCTGTGGGTGTTTCATTAGCTCACTTCTGATTGGATATATAGTACTCCTCAGTAACATAGTCTTCCAAAACACTCAGTTTTCGTAAAAATTGTCAGCTATACTCCTCGCTTGACCGTAAGTTCATGCTATAGTCTGTCCTGCTAGGGAACTTGAAATACTTTGCCCCCAGGAAATGGGCAGAGGATTCCCTCTGAACTGCCCGATGAGCGGTAGCCGTACAGAGTTCAGCTGAGAAATAAGACTATTATGACAATAATATTACTAGTGGTGGTAATAATGATAACAATGATAATTATGGGGAAAAAGTGATTGTACTCTCACATTATTTAATTGGATTGTTATAAACATTTTCTGTTAGAATCGGATATATATGTTTTTCATACTGGAATTGTTGCGTTTAAATAATTGTTTTAGTTGTGATGTTCTGACTCAGACTAATAGACTTGAAGACAACTTTTTTGTGAACTTATTATTTGTCAGCTCATAGACAATGCTAATTATTTTATATCATGAGCTTTCTATGAGTACTCACTGGAGACTGATTTCTGGGTTTGTTTTAGATTTTCTGAATTTACCAAAAAAAAAAAAAAAAACCTATTTAGACCAAATCTTATAACAAATGCAATGCTTATCATCACTTAGGTGAATTACTTAGGTGAGTGGCTACTCAGGAAGATTAAGTGATTATCCCAATTTTTAAGTACCTAGCAAACATAACAAATGATTTTAAAAGAGAATTTTTTTAAATATTTAAAGTTACACTGTAATATGGGATCATAAAATTAACACCCAGATTAACTTATAACCCCAAATTGGTTATTTTCTTTTCTCTTTCCCAGTGTCGTGTTACTTGTATATGAGCCCATGAGCTTGACAAGTGTATTCTATTATTTTCTACTTAATTTGCTACATTCAAGTCTTTTTTAATAGTTTCACTGCCTTCCTATTTTTAAAGATACTTGCTTTCTTCCTGTCTAAGAATCCTAACTTGGTTACCTTCAAATGTCCCAAGCCACAAACGGCATGTCAAGTGCATCCAGCAGGCAGCCTCCCTCCCACCTGCTTTTTCTAAATTTAATCACTGCACTTACTGTCTAGGCTTCTATTTCTGTCTTTTGATCCAGTTTCAGCCTCCTTACTGCACGAACTCCTGCATTCATACACATTTACCGGGTTTAAGTTGCTGTGCCAAAAAGCACGGCAGAGTTAACGGAACCCAAGGAAAAAATTAATTTGATTAAGCGAAATATCTGTTGAACAAATGCCATCACTCGGGCTGGCTAGGGTACCCTGTATGAACAATATACCACCTGGGGATTACTAAGGCGGAGCCAGGGCATCCACAGAGGTAAAGGCAGATTATTATAACAACAGAGAGGCCTATGGGGGGGGGGAGTCCCAGAGCAGACAAGTGCTGAAAGATTCGCAGCTGCTGCCAAACACGCTCCTTTGTAGGGACTTTCTGGAAGTTTCAATGCCATGAAAATGTCCGATCAGGGAGGGAAACGTCCAGCCAGCTTGTCAGAAGCCCAGGATGTCGCAGATGGCTAGCATGGGTTCAGAGCCCAGTGCTCTGGGGAGTGTCGCCCCAGGCTGGAGGGAGCCCCACCACGTAAATGGCACAGCCGGCCAGGTGGGTCTGGGGTACAAAGAAAATTCATTTAACATTAATCTCAAACAAACACCTTGCTCAAGGCGTTAAATATAATGCTCGTTGGCGTTGTATGTAAACATCTATTGAAATAGGTTCTTTTGCCATTTTAAGAAGTGCTGACCTAGAATTTTAAAGTGGAATTCAATAATAAAGTCGGATGCGCTTTTATTGCAGAATGTCTCAGCAAAAATGTTTCTAGACATTGAGAAAGTTACAGAAACAGGAAGAGAGAGAGAGAAAGACTTTCTTTTATTCTTTGATAGAGTTACCTTCAGGACGCTCTCTTGTCCAGGTATTTAATTTTACCATTCACCTTTAAATGACTGTGCTCTCTGGGACTGAGTCAAACCAGTCAAGTTCACTGTCCACTGCATGTGTCTTACGGAAAGGTCTGTCTGTGGACGCTATCCTCGCGGACACTGAGTCAGAACCGTGGCTTCTGGATGATCCCAGCTGGTTTTCCTTCTCAGAGTCAGCAGAGCTAATTCCTCCAGCTACTTGCCCAGGAGCCAAAACCAATAATTGCCAGTGAAATACATGTGATGGTTTCCAAAATAATAGTCTTATTTCAGACTTTATACTGTCCTCAGAAAGGATTAACTGAGAATCTCCAAGCCCATACTACATTGAGAATTCTATGAGGTTTGTAAAGCAATTTGACATGAGGCTCTACTTCCTGTATGCATAGGAGCGTGTGTGTGTGTGCGTGTGTGTGTGCGTGCGTGTGTGTGTGCGTGTGTGTGCGTGCGTGCGTGCGTGTGTATCCTGAGCGAGGGATGAAATGGGAGGCTCTGGAAACCTCTGGTCTCTTCCCGTCCTGTGCTGATTAACCCTCAGTAATATGTGTGTTGGAAAATGTCTCTGTGCTGGTCCTCATCCGCTGTCTTCCTGGTTCTTTATTATTGAATGAGTTTCTTTCATTTGTACCTGGTTGTTTATAGATTGCTTGCACTCTCCTATCAAAG
>CAUYRT010080408.1:0-23483 GCA_963574885.1 Lepilemur ruficaudatus | reverse complement strand
ATAGACTCAGACTCAGCTTAGATCATTTTCTTCTCTTTTTTTATTTTTTTGAGACAGTGTCTCACTCTGTTGCCAGGGCTAGAGTGCTGTGGCGTCAGCCTAGCTCACAGCAACCTCAAACTCCTGGGCTCAAGCGATCCTTCAACCTCAGCCTCCCCGAGTAGCATGGGAGGCTGTGCCACTACAGGCATGTACCACCATGCCTGGCTAATTTTTTTTTATATATATTTTTAGTTGGCCAATTAATTTCTTTCTGTTTTTAGTAGAGACGGGGTCTCGCTCTTGCTCAGGCTGGTTTCGAACTCCTGACTTTGAGTGATCTACCCGCCTCGGCCTCCCAGAGTGCTAGGATTACAGGCGTGAGCCACCGTGCCCGGCCTAGAGTCATTTTTTTTGCATGTGGATGTGCAGCTGTTCTAGCACCATTTGTTGAAAAGACTCTCTTTGCTGCATTGTATTGCCTTTGCTCCTAGTCAAAGATCATTTGACTATAGTTATGTTGATCTGTTTTTGGGCTTTCTATTCTGTTCCATTGATCTATTTGTCTGTCCTTTCACCAATACCAGACTGTCTTGATTACTGTAGCCTTATAGCAAGCCTTGAAGCCGGATAATGTCAGTCAGAATTTTGTTCTTCTTCGTTAATACTGTTAGCTATTCTGATCTTTTGTCTGTCCACATAAACTTTAGAATCAGTTTTCAATATCCACAAAATAACTTGTGGAGATTTTGATTGGACTTGCATTAAATGTTTAGATCATACTGGCACAAGAACAGGGACATTGACCAGTGGAGCAGAACAGAGAACCCAGATATAAAACCATCTTCATATAGCCATCGAATCTTCGACAAACCAGACAAAAACATACAATGGGGAAAAGAATCCTTATTCAATAAATGGTGCTGGGAAAACTGGATAGCCACATGTAGAAGACTGAAGCAGGATCCACACCTTTCACGTCTCACAAAAATCAACTCATGCTGGGTAACAGACTTAAACCTAAGGTGTGAAACTATTACAATTCTAGAGGAAAACATTGGAAATGCTCTTCTAGACATTGGCCTAGGCAAAGAATTTATGAAGAAGACCCCAAAGGAAATCACAACAACAACAAAAATAAATAAATGGCACCTGATCAAACTAAAAAGCTTCTGCACAGCCAAAGAAACTGTCACAAGAGCAAACAGACAACGTACAGAATAGGAGAAAATTTTCTCATGCTACACATTTGATAAGGGGCTGATAACTGGAATCTGTTTAGAACTCAGGAAAATCAGCAAGAAAAAAATCAAACAACCCTATCAAAAAGTGGGCAAAGGACATGAACAGAAATTTTTCAAAAGAACACAGAATAATGGCCAAGAAACATATGAAAAAATGCTCAATATCTCTAATCATCAGGGAAATGCAAATCAAAACCGCAATGAGATATCACTTATCTCCAGTGAGAATGGCCTTTATCAAAAAGTCACAAAACAATAAACGTTGGCGTGGATGCGGAGAGATAGGAACACTCCTACACTGCTGATGGGACTGAAAACTAGTGCAACCCCTGTGGAAAGCAATATGGAGATACCTGAAAGCGATACAAGTAGATCTACCATGTGATCCAGCAATCCCACTACTGGGCATCTACCCAAAAGAACAAAAGACACTCTATAAAAAAGACAACTGCACTTGAATGTTTATAGCAGCACAATTCACAACTGTAAAGTTGTGGAAACAACCCAAGTGTCCATCAATACATGAATGGATTAATAAAACGTGGTATATGTATACCATGGAATACTATTCAGCTATAAGAAGCAATGGTGATATAGCATCTCTTTTATTTTCCTGGATGGAGCTGAAACCCATTCTACTAAGTGAAGTATCCCAAGAATGGATAGACAGGCACCACATGTACTCACCAGCAAATTGGTATTAGCTGATCCACACCTAAGTGGACACATAGGAACAATATTTATCGGGTGTCGGGCAGACGGGGCGGGGGAGGAGATGGGTATATACATACATAATAAGTGCGATGTGCACCGTCTGGGGGATGGTCAGGCTTGAGGCTCTGACTGGAGGGAGGAGGGGAGGAAGGGCAATGTACGTAACCTTAACATTTGTACCCCCATAATATGCTCAAATAAAAAAAAAAAGAAAAAAAAAGAATAAATCCACTTTGCTAGCACTGGTAATAAGCGCTGTTAAAAAAAAAAGGATCTTTATCTTAATAAAATGATCAAACTTGATATCACTAACAGGGTGATAACCTGCCATTGAATGCCTTCTGATGTGATGCAATGTGAAATAAACATTACCTACCTATGTGGTCTTCTGGCCCCCAAAAAGCTTAATCTAAATTCAAGCAAGCTTTTAGGCCTAACTTCCAGTTTACTATAACTACTGGAGGTAGAACAAGTTAAATGGGACAATAAGGAAACTATCAGTCACATCCAGAAGGTGGGACACTCTACTAGACAACTGACCTGGTTTCTTCAAAAAAGTGAATGTATAAAAAAATAAAAAGATGTGAGAAACTGTCCTCCATTTGAAAAAGCTAAAGAGCCCTAACAACCAAATGCAATGTGTGAACCTTGATTAGATTGTTTTGTGATTTTTTTGAGACAGTCTCACTCTGTTGCTGGGGCTAGAATGAGTACCATGGCATCAGCCTAGCTCACAGCAACCTCAAACTCCTGGGCTCAAGTGATCCTCCTGCCTCAGCCTCCCGAGTCGCTGGGACTACAGGCATGCGCCACCATGCCTGGCTAATTTTTTCTATATACTTTTAGTTAGCCAATTAATTTCTTTCTATTTTAAGTAGAGACGGGGTCTCGCTCTTGCTCAAACTGGTTTCGAACTCCTGACCTTGAGCGATCTGCCCGCCTTAGCCTCCCAGAGTGCTAGGATTACAGGCGTGAGCCACCGCGCCTGGCCGAGCAACATGTTATTTTTAAAATCAGAAAAAACTAAAATTTTTTAAAGATTTAAAGTTAACTGAATTTTAAGCACTTACATAATAACTTTTTTAAAGTCACTTTTATTACCAAAGATCAGAACACAGTTTGGAGTCCTTTGATCTACTCGTTTTCTCTACTTAAGCATGTGATTTCATGAAGATAGAAATGATTATGGCTTTTTGTTCTGGTGTTTTTATTGTGTAACGTAGTGTAGTGGTTAAGAGCATGGACTTTGTGGTAACTTGGATCTAATTCTATAAAATAGGGCTAATATACCTGTTTCTTGGGATTTCTATAAGTAATGAAATATTGTTCATAAAGCATTTAGTAATTAATGAAACTGGTAATCATTGGCTTGGTTAATGTAATGGTAATTTATGCCTATAGACACACATGACATGACATTTTCTTTGCAACTGCAATTTCTAAAGGAAAATATTTCTACTAACAACTATTTGTTAATATTCTCTGTAGAGTTGGGATTGAAGAAGCATATTACTATTTTATAAACAATATTGTAGTAATAAGGAAGCATACTTATAGTTTTATTAAAATTTTTAAAAAGACCTTTTGGAACTGGGAGTAATAAACTTTCTTTGAGAGAGTCCAGGCATACTTATCCTGAACCACATTCCTACATGTGCCCAACAATTTGCACCAGAATACTTATGTCTTAACCAGAAAGTTTCACTCTGGTTGTGCTTTACAGAATCTTCAAGTGCTTTCGTGTATATTGCCTCACTTGAGCTTCAAAGTAACTTTATAAATGAGACAAGTATATGTTATGTCCATTTTGCAGATGAGACAGCTTTGGAATTATTGGTTACATCGGAAAGGTCCTGGAATAATGCCCAGTGTCTAAAGTGGCACCTGGTGCCAGCAGGGGCTCAATTCTGTCAAGTGATTTAAGAGTGAATAGTAGATCTTTAATGCAGGCACAGGTCTCCTAATTTCTAACTCTACTGCAAGATGTACAGGGAAAACAAACTGCTAAATTAAGAGTACTTATTTAATTTAAGCTTTCAAATCAAGTAATAAGAATCATAGTAAATTTTTTGTTCTTACTGTTTGCCAGCACTTTTCTAAGTGCTTTACATGTATTAACTCACTTAATCTTCACAGTAACCTTAAGAAAGAGATACCGTTTTTCCTTATTTGACTGATAAGGAAACTGAGACACAGGTTAAGCAGTTACAGCAGCATATCAAGAGCACACCTTTAGGAAGTGGAACAGCCTGGATGGGAGTCTGCTCAACTCCCTGCTGTATTGCCTCTCAAAGTAGTTTTTTTTTTTAAACATAAATATTTCATAACTTTATATAGAAACTTTATCCATAGAACCCCAAAGTCTTGGCAATGACTGTTTCTGAAATTTAAATAAATCCATTTAATTAGATGACTTTAATTGTTGTTTCTCAAAAGATTTTATGTGCCACTCTTTCTTAGTTTCAGATATTATCCAGAGTTTTTCTTGGCAGGTGGATGTATTAAAGAAAAAGCTTTCCAGTGTTAGTTCCAACAGTGCTGTTTCAGTTGGTCTTCAAAAGGTAATTAGGACCTTGTCATAAAGAGTCACTGAATTCTTAGCACAGGACTGTCTCTGACCGTAAGAATCTTACTCATATTTAAGAAAATTTTGTTTTATTAGCCAAAGTGAGCTCTAGAAATATAGTCTTCTGCTTTCTTTTTTCATAAATAACAATGGTATGTAGACCTCCCCTAAATAATTCAAATATATGCAATTCTATTATAGTAAAGTTTTCACCAAGTTCAACCTGTTATTCCAGCAAGGTACTATTAAAGGAATGAAGCAAAGTGCTACATGCCAATTATTGTGATTCATGATCCTCCACGTACAGAATGCAAACATCTTTTCATTGTTAAATAGTTGGTTAATTAGGTAATATGGTACAGTAAGAAATTTGTTGATTTTGTTATAACATCCCATTCCTGAAGTCCATAAGGAAATGGATATCAACTTAAGAAAGTGATAATAGTGTCATACTTCAAAAGTAGAAGTCACTGTTAATCACCAAGATTGCCTGTTCCTCCACCTGTGGCACATAGTTTATTTAAATGAAAAATTACTGCTAGCCGCAAGTCACTATTTTATCCTGAATAGTTAAAAGTTGCTTTTCTCTCACTTCTTTGCAATAGGGTAATATAAAGAATTGTATTAAAAGTTAGAGGCGTGACTAAGCTGCCTATATGTATTCCATAACTAACAAACCTTGGCTCTTCCACATATTTGACCTGCAGGTTAGACTGGCTGTCTCTGGCTTTCGGATGGCTGATCTGATCCCAGAGAGCCTGGGTAGAATGGAATAGGAGGCATCCCCACTTGAACTCTTCTGGTTGTACCCCTTCTATTGTAGCCCTTCTCAGTGTGCTGGTTTAGTTTAATTATTTTCAAAGGTTAGAGTGGGAAAATGAAAACCTTAGATACTTGTGGAATGTTTGCCTAGTTATAGTTATTCGTTGTTTGGTGTGTCAACTCTTCTTCACCGGCATGTCGCTCTCAAGTGTACCAAAGGACATTTTGTTCTGTCAAAAGCAGCAGGACCAAAAGGAAAGTATCACAAGCATTTCCAAATATAGTTCCCGACCTATACCAGCAACCGTATACTAAAAAGCACTAAGCAAGTACAAATGAGCACTAAACAACCTTATACCAAAAAACATTCTTGTAACTGTCAGGGCATGGTGTGAATTCCTTTCTCTTTAAGCATCGACTTAGAGGCCTGGTGTTTTTAAGTAATACAGTGTTAAGGAAAATTGTCAGATATTTTTTAACGTTGAAAACTTAAAACTAATATAGACAAACATAATTTACTACCTTTTGCTATTTTAATATACTTGGTTACATATTTCCATTTGAAAGGTGATGCTAAGAAATAGAGAAAAAAAATCAGCTCTCAGATTTAAATATGCCCAGTTTAAGTAGGAATAATTATCTAGTGTGTGCTAAGCTCAGGGGAAATACATGTTGAAATAAATGTGACAAAACGTTAGTCGATAGATTTTGCTAATGAAGGGTAAAAATAGACATGTTCCTTTCTGAAAATTTAGGACTCTGCCATGCAACTATCTTCTGTTTTTAGAATTTATAGTCATTATTCTTAGTCCCACCAGAAACATTCGTTCTTTGAGCACGTACAGGTATACCTGATGTGTTTATTACACTTTTCAAAATGCTAGCAAGTTTTTCTCTGTATAGGGTTGAAATGTATTGTTCATGCATGCCTGTGATATTCATCATCACTGTATACCTGTAAAAGATAAATTACCACTTCCTCTCCACACCTTAGGGTTCCCTCTCATTAAAAACAATAGTAGTTTCTATAGAAGTTTCAGTAAGGAACTATGGTTACACAAATAACAGGCACAGAAAAATTTTGTTATGGTGGATTTTTTCCCTAGAATTCCTAAAATTTCAAAGGAGGGAACAATACCCTATGTGAGTTCAAATTAATTTCTCTCTACTTTGAGGTATGCCTTTCTAACTGTATTTTACATAGGTGGGTATTTTTTAAAAGTTTGAATTCTCACTTTTAAGGTGCACTGAGAGCAGTTTAGAAAGGTTGTAATTGCTGTCATTGCTTTACATGTGGATTATGAACACACAGTGTGCTGCGTGATTGAGATCTATATATATTTATCACTGTTAAAAACTGTAACATTTCATAAATTTGTCCTATTTTAGACATACTCTTCCCTGTCTTTTGTGTGGATAAAGTTTGTGGTTTTATTTCTGAGATTAGAGTTAGTCTCATGTGCTGACTTCATGTCTGTCATTCCAAAGATTTGATGATATTTATTTTTTTCTCCAATGATTAAAAATACAGTGAAAATTCA
The DNA here is from genome assembly GCA_963574885.1 of Lepilemur ruficaudatus. Lineage (NCBI taxonomy): Eukaryota > Metazoa > Chordata > Mammalia > Primates > Lepilemuridae > Lepilemur > Lepilemur ruficaudatus. The sequence goes on along the minus strand of CAUYRT010080408.1, from coordinate 16,677 downwards.
GTTTATAAGTTCATGTGTTGATATTTCTAGACATGGTCTAGTTCTAAAAGAATTTACTTGGTGTGCATTTTTTAAGTGTTTCATGTAGACAGATTAATATATTTTTATACAACACTGTATTTCTACACTTGTTTCAAGACTGTATTCTTCAGTGACTTTTTCAAATGCATGTGTTAACAGAAGACTATTTGGAATAAGAGTGCAATGGCCTTTACAACTCAAAAGAAGTGTAATACATGTGATCATAGAAAGCAAGAATGGGTTTATACTGTACACGGAAACCTAATGCCTCTTTTCTAAAACTTTGTACATTTTTTTTCATGAAATAGATTAAATATTTTCTCTCTAACACCATGTTTCTGGTTTTAATATGCTTTCTAAGTATATCATGAGATAATTTTAATACTTGGAAACCTATAAGCTATGATCTATTTGAGATTTTGGGGAAATGGGGAGCATAATATTTAGTTTCTAAAAACTTCGCAAGCAGATACCTCAAAATCAAATCATATAACATAATTGCTATATAGGTTTTTAGAAAATATATTGGGAGAGGGTGATATATTCGGTAAGTGATATTGGGGACATTTAAAAAGAACAACTAACAGCAAAAATTAGATTTCTCCCTGACACTGTACATACAAAATTTGAAAGGAATTAATGACTTCCCATAAAAATAAAATTACAAAATGCTGGAAGAAGATACAGGAACATATCCATAGTTTTGGGGGGTGAGGATGGTTGACATTCCTAAGAATGACCTAAAACCCAAAAACAATGATTGTAAAGATTGATGTGTATGACTACATAAAAATTTTTAAGCATTTGTGTAATAAAAAGGTTAAAAGGATATAACAAACTGAAAGAAAATACTTTCAAAACATAAAATGGACGTAGGATTAATGTGCATCATACATGAAGAGCTGCTATAAACTATTAAGAGGAAGATGCCCCAGTTGGAAAATTGGCAAAGAATATGGGCATGCAATTCACAGAAGAGATTATATAAAGAAGTTCAGTCCCACTAAATCAAGAAATGCAAGTTCATTCATTCAGCCATTTATTGAACACCTGTTTTATGTCCAGGCCTCACAGTTGAATCTGAATGATGAGAAAAGCCCAGACACCCACCTGCAGGAAGTGCAGAGGCTGTGTAGGCTGCTGTTTTCCAAAGTGATTCTACTAATTCCATCCACATTGGCAAAGTGTATGAGAACCAGTGGATCCACATTTTCTCCAACATTGTATTGTCAGACTTGAATTTTTGCGATTCAAATGTGAGATGTCATCTCATTGTGGTGTTAATTTGCGTTGTCATGACCACCAATAAGGCTGAACATTTTTCTGCCTTTCTGATTCAGTAGTTTCAGTATTATTATTCCGAATTACTGAACAGTAGAATATTTCAGTAGAATACTTGCATATGTGCTCAAAAGTGTGTCAGCATTGTAATAGTGAAAAACTGGCTACAACCTAGATGTCTGTCAATAGGGAAATATTAAATAAACAACAGTCCATATAATGAAATACAATGCAGCCATTAAAAAGAATTACAAATATCTACTTGTTTGTACTCACTTGTTATATGAAAAACACAGGTTTCAGGATTAATGTGAATATCCATTTTTAATTTTTTTAAAACTAGCTCTATGCATGTGTGTACATGCACATACATATGTGCAGAAACAGTCTTCGCTTTGCCCAGTAATGCAAGACCGTAAAAATGATCATTCAAGCTGAAACTGTGCAAAGCGATCTCAATAATCAATGGGGCAAAATGTGATTGTTTCATGAACTTTAAAAATGTAAAGTGAAAATGTTAAAAGCCCTGTTACTGTCAATCATAAATGTATGGGGAAATGAAAAATATAGTAAAGCTAATACTTAGTATACCACAATTTAAAACATTGCAAATATTGGGAATTCAAGTTTTTATGTGTCAAAAAACTTAACAAGAGTATTTAAACAGTGCCTGCTTTTTTCTAATGATATAATTTACAACACAGAGCAAGTAATCTTTTCTATGCCTTGGCAAATGTCATACTTCTTTCTTTGATGCTTTCAACATTGTTAAGATATCTCTAAGAGTTGTTTAATGTGTAGTTTTACGCCAGTGTCACTCCTCTGGTCACTGCATGTTATTCAGCTCATGCACAGACAGCAGAGTGGCCTTGAGCAAATTGCTTCATCTCTATCGACATTCAGTTTTCTTGCCGTACAACTGGATATTAATACCTCACAGAGTTATTTTATGATAATGTTAATCATCTTTTCATTACAACCATTTTCCTCATTTATGTTGATAAGCTCACCTTCTGAAGTTCCCTGGCTTCTTATCTGGAGTCTGTCAAACAGCGACCGTATCAGCATTCCTGCAGTCAGCTCAAATTTTACTTCCGGTGTATCACTTTTCATTTCTTCACTGTACTTTTTGTGTTTGTTGGCCATTTCCCTCTTTTGACATTTTTGTAAAAGGTCATGTGGCTCTATCACTAGGAAACAAGAAGGCAATACGACTATGCATGCACTTTGCTGTCTGTGCGTTAGCTGAATAACAGATGCACAGTGACCAGTCACTGAAAGACTTGGAAAGAAGTGATATTATTGGTTCTTGATCGTGGGGCACATCTGTTATTACATAGTGATTTGTGGACTGAAGAGGCAGCGGTAAAATTTGTACTTAGTAATTACATTTAATAGGCCATGCTAAGTAAAATTTGAACTGCATTATTTGGAGACTAATGTTGTTTAAACCGTGTAACTGAAATTGTGCATATCAGAATTGTTCAAAGCAAGGACTGCTTTCATATATATGGAAATACATGTATACACACACATATATACACACATGTGGAAACATAAATAGGAAAAAAAGAGAAAAATAGGACACACAGATTCCTAGGAACTATATAGAGCTGAATTTTGGAACGAGGATAGCAAGGAACTAGTATTTATTGACTATGTATTTTTGGATTATTTGAATTCTTACAAATATTGTAATTTTTTAGAACAAGTTAAGTGGAAGAAAGTTTACTTCGTTTCCCACAGTGATGTGGCTTGCTTTGTGTACATTCTGGAAAAAGCCAGAAGGGTAATGAGTAATGATACAAGAGACAGTGTGGAATAAATGTTGGCTGGGGGGAAAAGCCTATAATGGTCATCTTAGAGTATGTGAAGGAAGATATAAAATGACCGTAAACTTGCCGCACCGCGTAGTGTTGTGTCCGAGACACCAACTCTGGCAGCTAACCGGACACTGTCCCTTAGCAGAATGGCCTGGAGCTAATTACTTCATCTCCATCACATTCAGTTTCCTACTTACATAACTGCATATTAATACTGCACAGAATTATTTTACGATAATGTTAGAAAAACACTTAGCACAGTGACTAACAACTAGTAAATGCTCAAAACGCTGAATGATTCATACCATGGAGAGCAGGGACTTTTCTGCCAGTGAATGTCTTCAAATTGAGTCTGAAAGGTAGTTGATCCAAGTATTTATCATATCAGGTGGAAAATGGAACCAGAGGACCTCAAGTTCTAGTCCTCTCTAAGAGTTTGATTTGGAATATATATATGGAAAAATAAGTTTATTTAGTCTTATTTCAAAATAATTTGTTATTTATGCCTTAGGACATCATAATGTTTTTTAGAATGAGACAGACATACCCTACAAACTAATACAAATAGTACATTTACAGATACGCAGAATTTTAACAGGACTCAGAAAATTATTTAAAATTTATTGTTTTAGAGATGGTTCTCACACCTCACTGCAGCCTCCAACTTCTGGGCTTAAACGATCCTCCTGTCTCAGTCTCCCAAGTAGCTAGGATTACAGTGGCACACCAGCATGCCTAGCTAATTTTATTATTATTATTATTGTTTGTAGAGATGAGGTCTCGCTACGCTGCCCAGGCTGGTCTTGAACTCTTGGCCTCAAGCAATCCTCTTGCCTCAGCCTCCCAGAGTGCTGCATGAGCCACCATGCCAGGCCTAAAATGCTTTTAGTTAATGAAATACCACCTGTTAGTGGAAATAATTTTGTGTAACTCCAATCCCTAGCTAATTCGATTTATATTTTGAACTCCTAACTAGGTAAGAAACTTCCGACCTAAATGGATCTTGGGAAAAACCAAATTTGATACTCACTCCCCTCCCTTTTTTTCTTTATGAATAGTTCATGAAAAATATTTGAAATATCCTTCATGTATATAAAGGCTTACTGAGGCTATTTTAAAACTCTGTTGAAATGAACAGTTATGAAAAAAATCATGGGCTATCCAACGTACAATAATCATGTTATTTTACAGATTTGTGACCTCAATCTTAACAATTTTCCAAAGAATATACTGCTTTTTGTTTTGAAATTTTTTTTCAGTGACACGTGGAATACATCTAGACCTTTATGATATTCTGTAATTATTTCTTGTCAGCTGTTAAGGAGCAGATCTAATGACAGCACCGAAGTCATATTAATAATTTGTGTCAATAAAGTGCATCTGTCAGATTCTACCAGGATGAATGAGGTAATAGAGAAGCTGCATTTTAGTCGCTCATAAGATTAACCATGCAAAAATAAGGATCTAGCCTGTTTTTAAAAGCTGTTCTGCAAAGTTCATGGGAAGTACAGTCTATTATTTAACAGCCCTGCTAGGAGATTATCCCTTGTGTCTAACGTATATACCTTGCTCTGCGCTGTAAGCATTCCACTTGTTTGTTTTTCAGTGGACATGTATACTAGTTCTTTATAACCTTAACCTCTTTTCGAAGTTAAATCGTTTACCATTTTCTTCAATTCAATATTAAAACCCCGCATGTATGCCAGCTAGGTCCTCTTTCCCAGACTTCTGTTTTCTGTCAGCCCGGCATGAACTGTTCACAGCCACCTGAAGTTATAAACCCCAAAGTTAAACTACACTTTCTGTGGAGAGAATAGCTAATGTTGGAGGTCAGGGCATACTTCCTGAATGGCCCGGGAGGAGCTCTGAGGCTCCTCTCACCAGTGAACAATAACTGGTGAAAGTTATGGTAAAATAGCTATTTAAATTATCTGGAAATTGTCCCAAGGGCATACAGCCAATGAGAAAATCTAAATCTTGTTAAGAGCCATGAGAATATGTGGCACTGGAGCCATGACTTTTCTTTCCTCGCACTGCCCAGATCAGTGTGATGGAAGTTCCACTCCAGCAATGGCCAAGGCAGTGAGACTCCTTCTCCTCTAGTTCCCAGTAAAGTGCCAGCATCTTCATCTTCCCCAGCTGTGTACTGAAAAGGCTAAATTCCAAGCGAGTGCAGCCTTGAGTCCGGGGGCTCTCTCTTCCTTCAACTGAACCCCCACTCAAAGTGGTGGTTCTGCCCCGGGCATGGCAAGCTGAGATTACTGGAGCCCCCAACACCCTCAACTCAGCTCACTGGTAGAGCAGAGATTCCACACCAGAAGAGGTAAGCCTAGAAGACCACAGGCTACCGCCCCTAGTGCCCTATTCACAAAGTGTGGCTGTCATTCCAAAAAAACAGGGCACTGACATCACTTCCACCACAGAACAGTAGCATAGAAAATCAAAAATGAAAGAGGGGACATTACTACTGACCTTACAGAAATAGAAAGATTATAAATGAATGTTATGAACAATTTAACTTAGATAAAATAGAAAATTTTCCATAAAGATAAAAAAGGGCTGAAAATGACTCGAGAAGAAATAGAATATCTGAATAGACCTTTAGAAATAAACATATTGATTAGTAATTAGGAAACATCCCACAAAAAAAAAAAAAAATCCCAAGAACAGATGGCTTCACTGGTAAATTCTACCAAACATTTGAAGAATAATTAGTGCCAATGCTCCACAAAATTCTTTCAGAAAATAACAGAGACTACTTTCCAACTCATTCTATGAGTTTGATGTCAAAATAAGACAAAGACATCACAAGAAATGAAAACTAAAAACCAATATTGCTTATGAATATAGATGCAAAAAATTTTAATAAAACATATTAGCAAACTGTATCCAGCCAGCAACATATAAAAAAAGAACTATGACTGTTACATAATAAAGATTTTGGTCTTTTCGCTGGGTTCCTGGCATAGAGATTCTAAAACTCTTGGAATTCCCTGAGTATGTATTTTTTATTTATGAGCCCCTTGGGTCACACCTGAATTTATACTATTAATGAAATGACTATTAATAATGAAGTGCTGTGCACCCCTAGATAGCTTCAGGATGGCAGCTGAAAAGACTAACCGTGTAATTAGAAGGTTGGAGCTTTGAGCTACATTGTATCAGCCTAGCCTCCCAACCTCCAGGGAGAGGAGGCAGGGGCTGGAGATTGAGTTAAATCACATGAACAATGTTTAACAAATCATGTCTATGTAATGAAATCCCAATAAAAACTCTGGATATCATGATTGGAGCCTTCTGGTTGGTGAATGCATTGGTGTGCCAGGAGGGTGATACACTCTGATTCCATAGGAAGAAGTTTCATGTTCAGGACCCTCCCAGACTTCACCCTGCATGACTTTGTATTTGGCTATAATTATAAGTATAGTATTTTCCTTAGTTCTGTGAATCATTCTAGTGAATTGTCTAACCCAAGGGTGTCATGAGAGTCCCCCAGACTCTCATGTAGCTGGTTAATCTGAAGTGAGGGCAGTCTTCTTATGGACCATACCTTTTAATTTATGGGATGTGAACTGAGTTTGACTGGTCAGTGCCAGAACTGAACTGAAGCACACCAGTTGGTGTCAGAATAATGACCAAGTGGGATTAATTTCAGGAACGCAAGGTTGGTTTAACATCAAAAAAAATCAGTTAATGTAATACACCCTATCAATGAAATAAAGAACTAAAAATCACAGGATAATGTCAATAGATGCAGAAAATCATTTGACAAAATTCAATACCCATTCATGATAAAAATACGCAATAAGCTAGCAATAGGAAGGAATTTCTTCAACCTGCTAAAGGCTATGGAAAACCCACAGCTAACATTGTATAATACTTAATGGTGAAATACTGAATGCTTCTCCCTCAAGATCAGGAACAAGATAAGGATTTCATTTATGCCACTTCTATTTTGCAGAAATTGACAAGTTGATCCTAAAATTCACATTTAAATTTAAGAGATGCAGATGGCCAAAACAATCCTGAAAAAGAAGAACAAATTTGGAGGACTCACACTTCCCAATTTTAAAACTTACTACAAAGTTAGGACAGTCAAGACAGTATGGTACTGGCATAAAGCCAGACATATAGATCAATGGAATATATTTGAGAGTCCAAAAATAAACATCACATTTGCAGTCAATTAAATAATCCATCTTGGATTTTGATAAAGATTTTATTAAATCTGTAGATCAGTTTGGGAAATAGTGCCATCATAACAATATTAAGTCTTTCAATGCATAAACATGGAATATCTCTCCTTTAATTTAGGTCTTTTTAAATTTCTTTCAATGATGTTTCATAGTTTTCAAGGTATAAGTTTTGCACTTCTTTTGATAAATTTATTCCTATGTATTTTTGGACCTATTATGAATGCAGTTAAGTTTATTTTTGGATTGTTTATTGCAAGTGTGTAAAAATACTATTGATTTTTGTGTATTTATCCAGTAACCTTGCTGAACTGCTTTATTAGTTTTAATAGTTTTTTTTAGTGGATTCCCTGGGGTTTTCTATATATAAGGTCATGTTATTGGTAAATATAGTTTTACTTCTTCCTTTCTAATCTGGATTCCTTTTATTTCATTTTCTTGCTTAATTGCCCTGGCTAGAACCTCCAGTCCAATATTGAATAGAAGAGGCATGAGTGGACATCCTTGTTTTGTTCCTGATCTTAGGGAAAAAGAATTCAGTCTTTCATCATTAAGTAAGTACAGTGTTAACAATGGGTTTTTCACAGATGCCCTTTATTAGGTTGAAGAGTTTCCCTTCTTTTCCTAGTTTATTGATTATCTTTACTATGAAAAGGTGTCAGATTTTTTCAAATGCTTTTTCTGTGTCTATTGAGATGATTATGTAATTTTTAAAAATTCTATCAATACACATTAATTGCTTTTTGGATACCGGACCAACTTTGCGTTCCTAAGATAAATCCCATTGAGTCATGGTGTATAATTTGTTTTATTTATATTAATGGATTTGGTTTGCTAGTATTATGTCGAGTATTTTTGTATACAAATTAATAAGAAATGTTGGCCTGTGCTTTTCCTGTGATACATTTGGTTTGGTATCTGGGTAATTCTGACCTCAAAAAATGAGTTGAGAAGTGTTCCCTGCTCTTCTATTTTTGGAAGAATTTGTGAATAGTTCATCTAATTCTTTAAATGTTTGGTAGATTCAACAGTGAAGCCATCCAGGCTTAGACTTTTCTTTGCAGGTAGTTTTTTGGTTACCATTAATAATTCAATCTCTTCAGTTGTTATAGATCTATTCAGACAATCTGTTTCTTCTGGAGTCAGTTTTAGTAGTTTGTGTCTGATTAGGTTCAGTGGTGTCCCCCCAAAGTTCATGTCCACATGGAATCTGTACATGTGACCTTATTTGAAAATAGGGTCTTTGCAGATGTAATTAAGTTAAGGTGAGAGGGAATATGGTCATATGTCAGGGATTGGAGTTTTGCTCCCACATGCCAAGAAACACCAAGATTTGCTAGCAACCACCAGAAGCTAGGAGGAGGCAAGGAAGGATCCTCTGCTAGAGCATTCAGAGTGGGTGTGACACATTGATTTCAGACTTCTGGCCTCCAGAACACTGAAAGAATAAATTTTTGTTGTTTCAAACCGCCCAGATTGTAGTACTGTGTTATGACAATCCTAAGAAACTAATACAGTTTTTTCCTAGGAATTTGTCCATTTCATCTAAGTTATCCAATTTGTTGACCTATAGTTGTTCATAGTATTCCTTAATAATCCTTTTTATTTCTGTAAGGTTGATATAGATGTCCTTGCTTTAATTTCTGATTCTGGTAGTTTGATTCTCCTTTCTTTTTTTCTTGGGTTATTAAAAATTTGTCAATTTTGTTCATCTTTTCAAAGAACCAACTTGTGGTTTTGTTGATTTTTCTCTGTTGTTTTTCTATTCTCTATTTCATTATTTTTTTCTCTAATCTTTACTATTTCCTTCTTTCTTCTTGTTTTACAATTAGTTTTTTTTCCAATGTCTTCAGAAAGAAGTTTAAGTTATTGATTTTAGATCTTTCTTTTTTTTTTTTATTAAAGGCATTTATAGCTATCAGTGTCCCTCAAACATTGGTTTAACTGCATCCCGTAGGTTATGGTATGTTGTGTTTTGATTTTCATTCACCTCAAAGTATTTTCTGATTCCTCCCCCCCTTTTTTTTTAAGCCACAGAATCTCTCTATGTTGTCCAGGCTGGACTTCTGGGCTCAGGCAATCCTCCTGCCTTAGTTTCTCAAGTAGCAAAGATTACAGGTGCACACCACTGTGCCTGACTGATTTTCCTTTGATCCTAATTTGACCCATTTGTTATTTAGGAGTGTGTTGTTTAATTTCAACATATTTGTGAGTTTCCCACATTTTTTTCCTGCTATTGATTTCTAATTTCATTCTTTTGTAGTCAGAGAACCTAAAGAACATCTACTCTTGAGTCTCTCTAATGGATATTTTTGGATAGACTACTTTTCAGGGAAGTTTTAGGTTCATAGGAAAATTAAGCAGAAAGTACAAGAAGGTCTCATATATGGTTTGCCTCCATACATGCCCAGCCTCCCCAACTCTCAACATCCTACAACAGAGTGGTACATTTGTTATAATTGGTAAGCCCATATTGACACATCATTATCACCCAAAGTCCATAGTTTACATTAGGGTTTACTGCTGGTGTACATTTTATGGATTTTGACAAATGTATAATGACATGTATCCACTATTACAGTATTGCACAGAATAGTTCAATGCCCTAAAAATCCTCTGTGCTCCACCCATTCATCCTTTTCCCCTCACTAACGCCTGATACTGCTAATCTTTTCACTGTCTCCATGATTTTGCTTTTTCCAGAATATTATATAATTGGAATCACACAGTAGGTAAACTTTTCAGATTGTCTTTGCATGGCTTGGTGGCTCATTTCTTTTTCTTCTTTTTTCTTTTTTTCTGTATTCTTTCCCAATACTTACAGTATGAGAAAGCTCATTTCTTCTTAGTGCTGAATACTATTCCATTGTCTCAGTGTGCCACGGTTTATTTATCCACTCATCTTACTGAAAGACATCTTGGGGACTCTGAAGTTTTGGCAGTTATACATAAAAATGCTATAGACATCTGTGTGCAGGTTTTTGTGTGGACATAAATATTCAACAATTTTGGGTACATATCAAAGATTACAGTTGCTGGACTCTGTGGTAAGAATATGTTTAGTTTTGTAAGAAACTGCCAAACTACCTTCAAAGTGGCTGTATCATTTTGCATTCCCACCAGCAATGAATGAAAGTTCCTGTTACTCCATATCCTACCAGAATTTTGTGTTGTCAGAGTTTTGGACTTTCTCTTATTCAAATAGGTGTGTGGTGGTATCTCATTGTTGCTTTAATTTGCAACTCTCTAATGACATATGATGTTGAGCATGTTTTCATATGCTTATATGCCATCTGTGTGTCTTCTTTGATGAAGTATTTGTTAAAATCTCTTGCCTATTTTTAAATTGGGTTGTTAGTTTTCTTACTGTTGAGCTGTCAGTGTTCTTTGTGTATTTTAGATAGCAGCACTTTATCAGATATGTCTTTTGCAAATATTAGCTCCCAGTCTTTGATTTATCTTCTCATTCTCTTGATCTAGAGAGTTTTCTTATTGTTATTATATTTTTAAAACAGCTTTCATTGGCTTTTTTTTTTGTAATTTCTATGTCTTCATTGATATTCTTTATCTGATGCAACATTGTTATCATTTCTTCCTTCTTTAAAACATGTTTTTCTTTAGTTCTGTGAACACATTAGTAGTGGCTGTTTGAAGTCTTTTTCTGTTAAATCCAACATCTGGTTGCATAAATTAGCTCTATGTAAATATTTACTATTATTTTTAAAAACAGCAATATTGAATTCTTACTGGTTAGTGCTTGCTTACTGAATGCTATGGTTTGTATGTGTCCCCCAAATTTCATGTGTTGGAAACTTAATCCTCAAACATACATGTTGATAGTATTTGGAGGTAGGGCTTTGGGGAGGTAATTCATATTAAATAGTCATCAGGGTAGGGTCCCTATCATGGGACTGATGATTTTATAAGAAGAGAAGGAGAGACCTGAGCTGACATGCATGCTCTTGCTCTCTTATCATGTGATACCCTCCACCGTGTTATGACACAGCAAGAAGGTTCATAGAAAAATTAAGCAGAAAGTACAGGGAATTCTCACCAGATGCTGACACCATGCTGTTGGACTTCCCAGCCTCTAGAATTGTGAGCTACATAAACTCTTTTTTCTTTTATTAATTACCCAGTGTTTGGTATTCTGTTATAGCAACAGAAAGTAGACTAAGACACTGGTACTAGAGTTTAAATTTTACCTCAAAAATACTGTTAATTTAGAGACTTTCTAATCCCATACCACTGTCATTATTATTACCAGATTTTTAATCATGTTCTTTAAAATAATTATGTGTTTTCATTTATTGTATGTTAAATGATCATGAATTTGGAGTAAAATCTATTCTTTTTCCAGTCCAGATTAATTTTTAAATTTTTATTAAGCATCCTGCAACTTTACTGAATTCACTTATTAGTTCTAACATTTCTTTAGTAGAGTCTTCAGGGTTCTTTATATATATGATCATTTTGTTTACAAGCCAAGATAGTTTTACTTGTTCCTTTCCAATTTGATATCTTTTATTTCTTTTTCTTGCCTAATATCTCTGGCTATGCCTTCCAGTACTGTGTTGAATAGAAGTGGCAAGAGTGGGCGTTCTTGTCTTTTCTTGATCTTAGGGGAAAAATTTTTGGCTTTTCATTGTTGAGTATGATGTTAGCTGTAGGCTTGACATACAAGATGTTTATTATGTTGAGGTATATTGCTTCTATACATAATTTGTTGAGAGTTTTTATCATGTAAGGATGCTGAATTTTGTCAAGCCATAGCCAAGATATGAATATAACCTAAATGTCCATTGACAGATGAATGGGTAAAGAAAATGTGGTGTATACATACAATGGAATATTATCCAACCTTAAAAAAGAGGGAAATCCTGGCATTTGCAACATGGATGGACCTGTGGGACATTATGCTAAGTGAGATAAGCCAGAGACAGAAAGACAAATACCATATTATCTCACTTATATGTAGAATGCAAAATAGTCAAACTCATAGAAGCAGAGGGTATAATGGTGGTGAATAGGGCAAGGGGGACATGGGGGATATTGGTAAAGGGGCACCAAATTTCAGTTATGCAAAATGAGTAATTTTGGGAAGATTGAGTATATAGCATGGGGACTATAGGTAACAGTACTGCACTGTGTACTTGAAATTTGCTAAGAAGGTAGATAAGTGGTTTCATCACATACACACAAAAAAGGTAACCGTATGAGGTGGTAGATATGTTAATTAGTGTGATTGTGGTGATTATTTCACAATGTATATGTATTGTATATCAAATCTATCAAATCATCAACTCATATACCTTAAATATATACAATAGAAAGATACTGAAATTCAAAATAAAATTTTATGAAGCAAAAAGTTATTAAGCATTGTCTTCTACATCTCTGCAGTTGACGAGTTTTTAATTTTTTTCTCATTTTCTGGCATGTCACCAATGCTAGTCAAGCTATTTGTGAAAATGGGGTCTTTTAATTAACTAATCCTTCAGAAACAACATATGGTAACCAGATTAAAGATTAAATCAATGACATAAAATTGGCCTTTGTCAAAGGACTATTAGCTTGCCTTTTCCTAACCCCAAACTTTATCACAAATGAACATAATCTCCTAATCCACATCAGGCTGTGCTCCCCCTGAAAGCAAGAAAGGCCTAGAGGAAATTTCCTGAGGATTTATCCAATCCACCTCCTTCTTTAAAAATATTTCTTTGGAGATTGTGATTCTAGGTGGTAGGGAAGGGAAGAAATCTTTTAAAGACAGCCTTGAAGCCCCCAAAGGAAAATATTTTCTTTAAAAATATGTACATCAGCCAGGCACAGTGGCTCATGTCTGTAATCCTAGCACTTGGGGAGGCCAAGGCGGGAGGATTGCTTCAGGTCAGGAGTTCAAGACCAGCCTGAACAAGAGCGAGAACCCGTCTCTATTAAAAATAAAAAAATTAGCCAGGCATAGTGCTACACACCTGTAGTCCCAGCCACTCAGGAGACTGAGGCAGGAGGATGGCTTGAGATCAGGAGTTTGAGGTTTCCAGGGAGCTGTGATTGCGCCACTGCACTCCAGCCTGGAAAACAGACCAAGAAATGTGACCACAGAAGCAGAGGTTGGAATAATCTTATTTCCAAAAGGGGTCCTGAGCCAAGAAATGAGGGCAGACTCTAGAAGCTGGGAAAGGCAAGGAAACAGATTCTTTCATAGAGCCTCCTGAAGGCTTGCAGTCCCACTGACACCTTAATTTTAGCTCACTGAGACATTTTGGACTTCTGATCTCCAGGACTAAGATAAGAAAATTTGTGTTGTTTAAAGGCACTAAGTTTGTGGTAATTTGTTATAACAGCATAGAAAACCAATACAGTGGGACATTCTGGTTTAAAGAAGGAAGGGAGGGAGAAAGGAATAAAAAACAAAAAAAGCAAGCCTCAGCTAGCCCAGCAAAGGTGTGTGGTGCCTTGAATGAACCTGATCTACCAGGCTGCTCTGCGTGAGAAGGTGAGTCCCATGGCCAGCCCTATATCCCAGCACTGGGCCTGGGCATAAGGCATTCACTGATTCATTGACGGTTTGTCATCGTTTCCTAAGCTCAGTGTTTTCTTTGTCACCACCATCCTCCATCCACCCTCTGCCACTTAGAACCTCACATCCAACTCTAATTCTCACACCAGGCTCTGCTTTAAAAAGATGGTGGCTAAAACAGAGCCTTCTTTCTTTTAAACTTGAGTCTTTCATGTAGAGCGTAAGTATAAGAACGATTCAGAGAGCAGCAAGAGAATCACTCATTTTGTGGAAAGCAATCCCATGGGGACAACGGAGCCTGGGACTTCTCACAGCGTCCTTCCTGCAGATGTTGTGGGTGCTGGTGAGCAGACAGAAGGCACACAGCTTGCACGGGGAGCGAGTTATGGGGAGAAAATGCATTCTTCATGGAAATTCTCGTGGTTTGCTAGGAAGCTTTTATTCTGTTTATATAGCACTTTAAAACGATATCTAAACCCTGACAAGTAAGCAGTTAAACTAGACACACAACTGGTGGCCCATTTTCAAGCTGCAAAAGGCAGCTTCCTCATCTAAAAGTGACAGATCAGCATTTGATTTTTAAGCGCTTCTGGTTAAGGCGAGCAGACCTGGCTTTCAGGTAGAGCAGTAGCTACAGGGTCACGTAAACCCATGTCGGGAAGAAACAGCAGCACACGCTCCCACTGAGAGAGAGCTGGCCTGCTTGCAGCACAGAGACAAGGACGTGCCATTTGGAACTAAACATGGAAAGTTCCTGAACTCCCTGTAAAGACCTTCTGTCACTCTGATCAAGCAGTGGGTAAGCTTTGTTGGCTATCTAGATGATCACAAAGACTTCACTTAAAGTTGTCTTTTCACCAAGTAGAGGACCCCCATTTAACCACAGTGCCCGTCAGGCTGATACTGGGCAGTAGCACTGAAAGGCACGTGCCAGATGAACACCCTGGTGGTGGCTGGCTGCCCGTGTCACCCCGGAGCACAGCCAGGAGGGGTCTTTCCTTTGGACTAAATATCTGAGAGGAAAAACACCTTTTTGTAAGATAGCCTTCATTACATGGGCCCACACTGTCATCTCATGCCTGTATTAACCCCCAAAGCGGGAAATGACAGTCTGTGAGAGCTGGTTTGTGGACTCAAGAGCCCAAGGACCGTGGCGATCGACTAGTGGAGCCATCATTTTCTCAGGGGAATCAGGCCCATGGAGCCTGTGGCTGAGCCATAGTCCCATTGTTAGTGGCTACTATGGTGTGAATGTGGGTGTCCCTCCAAATTTCATATGTTGAAACCTAAATCCCCAATGCAATGGTATTGAGAGGTGGGGCCTTTGGGGAATGATTAAGTCATGGGGGCTCCACCCTCTTGAATGGCTTGGAGATCGCAGTTCCCTCACCCCTTCCACCATGTGAGGGTGCTGTGAGAAGTCGCCATCTATGAGGATCAGGCCCTCGCTAGACACTGAATCTGCCGGTGCCTTGATCTTGGCCTTCTCAGCCTCTAAAACTATAAGCAATGAACTTCTTTTGTTTATAAATTACCCAGGCTAACATGTTTTGTTATAGTAGCCTGATTGGACTAAGACAGTGGCAAAACTGGGATTAGAACCCAGGCGTTCAGAAAGCCCAGTCCAGGGCTCTTACTTCAAACAAACACCAGCATGGTTTTATTTATTGTACCACAGGGGCATCTAAGGCTGCTCAGAAACTTACACTGCAATTTTCTCACCCTACACATCAGAAAAATCGGAAAAAATGACGTCCTTTCATCTACTGTTTACTTTGTCGGAAGACTGATAAAATGTTTCCGTACCCGTAGCAAAATGCACTTGCTTCCCATGAGATTAAATCTGTTATTTTCTTAGGGTTTAAACCTGGGCACAGCAGGAGGTGTCCTTGTCTGGTTTCCTCCTAGGAAGGGTGGTATAGAGCACAGAAACTTTTTCAGATTCAGGCATTTGCCTGGTCAATCAGAGGCTCTCTGCGCCATTTTTCTCAGAAATCCCAGCCCCGTTGTAAGTGACTGTGAGCATTAAGTCATCTTATCTTCACAACGTCACCAGGAAGTGAGGACTGCCATTATTCCCACTTACAGTGAGGAAACAGAACCCAGGAGAGGTTAAATGGCACACCCAACGTCACCCAGCCAGTGCCATGAGCCAGAACTCAAGCCCAGGTCTGGCCGATGCTAGAGCCACCAATACTGCTTCATCATGAACAACAAAACCCTTTTTATGAAAGCATTATCCATTTAGAATCTGACATATTTTAGATAGAGATAAATCAAAGTATAAAAAGATCACAGGAGGCAGTGTTAAACTTTCATGTGAAAATAAATTCAAAACACTTCAAAGTCCATGAAAAGACAAATGGCACATTAATTACAAATGTTGTATTCCCATTTAAGCAAATCCCCAAGGCCTCCCTCTCCCAAGAAATTTTCTATTGCTCTAGGTGGAAAGTAATGAAACTACATTTCCTTTATAATAATTTAATCCTGATTTGGCATGCATTCAGGTTAACTTTGACTTCTCACCAAAAGAAGGTATTGATTTATTAAAATACCAAAAAATATTGTACAGAATAAAAAAAAATTTTTTTTTTTTTTTTTTGAGACAGAGTCTCACTCTGTTGCCCGGGCTAGAGTGCCGTGGCGTCAGCCTAGCTCACAGCAATCTCAAACTCCTGGGCTCAAGTGATCCTTCTGCCTCAGCCTCCTGAGTACCTGGGACTACAGTCATACACCACCATGCCCGCCTAATTTTTTCTATATATTTTTAGTTGGCCAATTAATTTCTTTCTATTTTTAGTAGAGACAGGGTCTCGCTCTTGCTCAGGCTGGT
>CAUYRT010080406.1:0-23725 GCA_963574885.1 Lepilemur ruficaudatus | reverse complement strand
CCCAGGAGTTTGAGGTTGCTGTGAGCTAGGCTGACGCCACGGCACTCTAGCCTGGACAGCAGAGTGAGACTCTGTCTCAAAAAAAAAAAAAAAAAAAAAGAACACTTTCTATTGTAGGTGAAATTGGACATAATTATTGATTATATGTGTGTCTGTATATATAGACATGTTATTAGGACTTATTAATTTAGAATTTTATCTTCATGGCACATTAAATCTTTGATAATTATATAATGATCATCTTTTTCTCTAGTCAAGTTTTTTCCTAGCTTGATGTAAATATTTTTACCAACTTTGTTGTAAGTATTTGTCTTGTATCCTTTTTCCATTCTTATATTTTCAACCTTTATAAATTCTTAGGTTTATAAAGAGTTGTCAGATTTTTTTAAAAAATCCAAGTGAATAATCTTTATCTTCTTTTGACTATAGCTTTGCTTCTCTGTTTATTGTGAACACTGATAAACAGTATTTGAATTTATTAATATTTCTATCATCTTTTTACATGCTTTCTACATTTGTCCTGTTTTCTAGGTTTCCCTTTTTTTTCTCTTTTTTATGTTGCATTGATTTTTCTTTTTTTCCCCTCACTCCACTTTCCCCCTCTATTTGTTTGGAAGTTATATCTCAATACCTATTCTTTCAGCAATTGTACTAGCTGTCTACATATAACAAAATCTAAAGTCGGACTTTTAACCCTCCTCTTAAAATATGACTTTTTAGCACACTATTCTAATTTTTCCTTCCAAAGTAAATGCTATTGTTTTCTAGTATTTTAATTGTAGCCTATTCTCCCCTCACAAATTAGGCATGGTTAGTAATGTCTTATAACATCAATGTTTGCTTAGTTTTACCTACATATTTGTCATTAGCATTCTTTCTTGGTCTCAGTTCTTCTACTTATGTACTTTTGATGGTTAAAAACTCTCAATTTTTGCTTGTCTGAAATGCTTTTACTTTGCCCTCCTTTAGAGAGATACTTTTGCTGGGCATTGATTTCTAGTTTGACAGTTAATTTTTTCTCAGCACATGAAGGATGATATTCACTGCTTTACAACTTCCACTGTTGCTACTGATAAGTCACCTATCAGTATAATAGCCATTCGTTCTTTTGCAGGCAATTTCTCTTTTCTCTCTGACTTCTTTTAGTACTTCTCTTTTTCTTTGGGGATATGCAGTTTTGCAATGATGTATCTAAGGATGGGTTTATTTTTACTTATTCTTCTTGGGATTCAGTTACTTTATTAGATAAAAAAAAGTTGGAAAAAAAATTACCCAGGCATAGTGATGCATAGCTGTAGTCTCAGCTACTCAGGAGGCTGAGGCAAGAGTTTGAGGTTGCAGTGAGCTATTATGGCGCCACTGCATTCTAGCCTGGGCAACAAAGTGAGACCCCGTCTCAAAAAATAAAACAAAAGCAAGGTGGCATTTTTCACCAGTTCTATGAAATGCTACTTTACAGCCATTATCTCCTCAAATATTGCCTGTTCACCATTTTATTATCCCCTTTTAAAACTTCAGTTAAATCCATGTTCAACTTCACTCCTTATTCTCCAACTCTTTCAACCTCTTTCTTAGTTTCCATCTTTTCTTCCTTGCATATTATGGGCAATTTCTTTGGACTTATCTTCCAGTTAGCAAAGTCTGTCTCTCAACTGGTATTTAATGAATGCAAAAGTTTTTAATCTGTGGTTATTACTTTCATCTTTAGAAGTTCCAGTTTTTTAAATCTGTATGATTGTTCTTTTAATCCCCTGCTCCCCAACCATTTTTTCAGGCTTTTATTTTACTTCTTTAAGTATATTAAATATTTGTTTTTATATTTTGTATATGATAATTCCAATATGTGAAGCTTTTGTGAGTGTGTTTTGCTCTGTACTTTTTCTGTAGGTTCTTACTCATAGTGCCTCATTTCCTTGCATGTTTTGTGGATTTTTGGCCATGTACTGCTCAATTTCCTTGGGATTTTATCTTAGGAAATCATTTGAAGCATTAGAGAATCTGAATTTCTTTTACAGTTGCCTGGGAACATGATCAACCTGGAACCACTTTACATTTTTCACATGAGGTTTCCCAGTCTACGTATGCAGCATAATTCAGATCAAAAACTAAATAAGGACCCCAAAGATTACACAAAAAAAAGCTAATAAACAAATTCAGCAAAGCGCCAATACAAAATCAACACATATAAATCAGTTCTATTCTATACACTAACAATGAACAATTCAAAAAGGAAATTAAGAAAAGAGTTCCATTTACAACAGCATCAAAAAGAATAAAATACTTAGGAAGAAACTTAACCAAGAATGCAAAAGACTTGTACACTGAAAACTATAAAATGTTGCTGAAAGAAATTAAGACAAAAATAAATGGGAAGACATCCTATGTTCATAGACTGGAAGACTTAATATTAGGATTGTAACATGCC
This sequence comes from Lepilemur ruficaudatus, assembly GCA_963574885.1. Classification (NCBI taxonomy): domain Eukaryota; kingdom Metazoa; phylum Chordata; class Mammalia; order Primates; family Lepilemuridae; genus Lepilemur; species Lepilemur ruficaudatus. The sequence continues at coordinate 21,300 of CAUYRT010080406.1, read as the reverse complement.
AATACTACAAGTTACGGATTCAGTGCAATCCCTATCAAAAGCCCAATGATGATTACACTAAGTGAAATAAGCCACTCACAAAAGATAAATACTGTATGATTCCACTTACATGAAGTATCTTAAGTAGTCTAATTCATTGAAACAGAAAGCAGAATAGTAGTTACAGGCTAGGGGGAGAGGAAAAGGAAAGTTGTTACTTAAGGGATATAGTTTCAGTTCTGTAAGATGGAAAAGATCTGGAAATCTACTTCACAATATACTTAACACTACTGAACTGTACACTTAAAAATGGTGAAGATGGTAAATTTTATGTTATGTACTTTTTACCATGACAAAAAATAATAATAATAAAAATAAACACCAATGACTTTTTTGCAGTAGAAAAATCCATCCTAAAATTCATATGGAATCTCAAGGGACACCCAAATAGCCAAAACAATCTTGAAAAAGAATAAAGTTTGAAGTATCACACTTCTGATTTCAAAACTTACTACAAAGCTACAGTAATCAAAACAGTGTAGTACTGACATAAAAACAGACATACAGACCAATGAAATAGAACTGATAGTCCAGAAATAAACTCTCACATATATAGTCAAATAATTTTCAACAAGGGAGCCAATATTATTGAATGAGGAAAGGACAGTCTTTTCAACAAATGGTCTTATGAAAACTGGATATCCACATGCAAAAGAATAAAGTTGGACAATTACACTGTATGCAAAAATTAACTCAAAAATGGATCAAAGACCTAAACATCAGAACTAAAAGTTTTCTAAAACTCTTAGAAGAAAACATAGGGGGGAAGCTTCAGAATGTTGAATTTGGCAATAATTTCTTTAATATGACACCAAAACCATGGGCAACAAAAGAAAAAATAGATAAATCAAACTTCATCAGAATTAAAAACTTTTACACATCAAAGGACACTAATCAATAGAATGAAAGACAACCCACAAAATGGAAGAAAATATTTGCAAATCATCCGGTAAGAAATTAATATACAGAATATATAGATAACTCCTATTAACAATAAAACTTAACAGTAAAAAATCTATTTAAAAAATGGGCAAAAGACCTGAATAGAGAGTTCTCCAAAGAAGATAAATGGCCACCAAGCACATGAAAAGATGCTCAACATCACTAATCATTAGGGAAATGTAAATCCAAACCACAATGAGATATCACCTTCATACCCACTAGGATGGCTACTACCACAAAAAAAAAAACAAAACAAAAAAAAAACCAAGTGTTGATGAGGATGTAAAGAAATGGAACCTTTGTGCATTATTAGTAGGAATATAAAATAGTGCAGTCACTTGTAGAAAACAGTATGGTAGATCCTCAAAACATTAAAAATAGAATTATCATATTATTCAAGTAATCCATTTCCAGGTATATACCCAGAAGAACTAAAAGCAGAGACTCAAACACCCATCTTCATAGCAGCATATTATTCACAATGGCCAAAAGATAGCAACCCAGATGTCCCAGAAAACTGCAACTTAAAAATTTCAATCAAAAGCAATTCTTTTCTAAATTGTTCAAAAGATTTAAGGCCAATCAAAATCGCAACAGAATTTTTTTGTGAAACTTCACAAGCTTATTCTAAAAGTTATATTGAAAACAAAGGTCCAAAAATAACCAAACACTCCTGAAAAAGAAGATTAAGATGAGAGGACTTACTAGATATTAAGTCTTCTTAGAAAGCTATTATAATTAAGATACTAACATAGGGTGCATAAACTAAATAATGAAACCTAAAAGCCCAGACACAAACTTGTCCATATATTGAAATATGACATATGATAGAGGTGGCACTGCTGATGTAAAACAAATAAACTTCTCAATAAATTGTGTTGGCATAATTGAATATCCATATGGATAAAAAATGAGATTGAATCTCTATATCACATCACACATATAAATCAATTCTAGGTGAATGAAAACCATGTGAAAGGCAAAACTTTAAAAGGACAATAAATGAGTATATTTTACAACTTCCATTAGGGAAGGGTTTTGTAAACAAGTCACAAAGAGTCTTATCATTAGAGGAAAAGATTGGTAAATGTGACATTAAAATAAAGAACTTCTATTATTGAAAAATGCTATAAAAACTGGAACAAGATAATTACAATCCAAACAACCAATGAAGGGTATGCGTCTACACATATAAAGAACTCATGAATTATCAAGAAAAAAACAAACTACCTAATTTTAAAAATGGCAAAAGACATGAACAAGTAATTCCAGAATAAGAAACACAGCTCATAAAAATTTTTGAAAATACTCAATCTTATTAGTAATTAGAAAAATGAAAATTAAAATCACAAAGAAACAGCATTTCATACCCACTAGACTAGCAAAAATTAAAGTCAGTAAATAAGAAACATTGGTTGGTGAGAATGTGAACACAAGGGCATTTCTATTCACTGTTAGCAAAAATATAAATGGTATGTCCACTTTGAAAAAGGACATTTGGAAATAGGATCTTTCCATGGCTGATCAAGTTAAAATGAAGTCATTAGTGTAGACCCTAATCCCATGTGACTTGGGTCTTTATTAAAATGGAAAATTTGGACACAAAGACAGACAAGCACAGAGGGAAGACTATGTGAATGGACACAGGGAGAATGCTATGATGAAGGCAGAGGTCAGGATGACACATCTACAAGCCAAAGATTACCAGCAAGCCACCAAAAGCTCGGAAAAAGGGAGGGAAAAGATTTTCCCTCACAGCCTTCAGAGAGAACCAACCCTGGTGACACCTTGATCTTGGATATGTAGCCTCCAGAACTGTGAGACAATTAATTTCTGTTGTTTAAGCCACCCTGTTTGTGGTACTTTGTTACAGCAGCCCTAGCAAACTAATACATTCCTGTAACAAACAACCACAAACTAAACAGCATAAAACAACACAAATTTATTAGCTTATAGTTCTGTAGGTCAGAAGTCTGACACAGGTCTCACTAAGCTAAATCAAGGTGTTGGCTGGGCTTCATTACTTTATGGGAACTCTAGGGAAAAATCTGTTTCCCTGATGTTTTTAGCTTATAGAGGCTGCTTGCTTTGCTTGGCTCATGGTTCCCCTTGTTCCATCGCCAAAGCTAGCAAAGGTAGGCTGAGTGAGTCCTTCTCACATTGTATTACTTGAACCCTGCTTCCACTGTCCCATCTCCTTCTCCCATCGCTTCTGCCTCTCTCTTCCACTTTTTAAGGACCGTGGTGATTACACTGCACCCACTCAGATAATCCTGAATAATCACCTCATCTCAAAATCCTTAACCATCTCCAAAATCTGTTTTGCTATGTAAGGTAACATATTCACAAATTCCAGGGATGAGAATGTGGACATTTTTAGGGTGCCATTATCCTAACTACCATACATAGTAAAGTTGAATATGAGCATACCTTACAACCCAGTAATTCTACTTCTACACACACACATATGCACCAGGAAATATCAGGTTATTAATATGAAATGTCCGATTTCCTTAAGCACTAAGTTTGACAGTTGTTATCTCTGACATTTCGCTTTGACCTTTCTCGTTTTATTTTTATTGTGAGGGTACATCCTCAGTCTTTCAAATGCATGGTTTGGCTTGTGATTATCTTCCAAATTTTTTTAGAGCAATTTTTGTGAAACCATGGGTCAAAAATCCATGTTATTTTCGAATATGAGTTCCATCACAGAACCAATGCAGAGCAGACAACTCGAAATATCAACAAAGTGTTTGGGAAGGATGTGGCTAATGAACACACAGTATGTCAATGGTTTGAGAAGTTCTGTTCTGGTGAGTTTAATCTTGAACATGAGCCACGTGGGTGACCTGAGACCAAAGTGGATAATGATTAGCTGAAAGCTGTAGTGGAAGCAAATCCTTCTCAACCTACATGTGAATTAACAGGAATGTTTGACATTACCATTCCAACAACATTGGACCATTTGAAACAAATCGGCAAGGTATCCACATGAATTAAACGAGCATCAGAAGAGAAATGAGTATCAGAAATCGTCTCAAAGCTTGCCTTTCTTTGCTGTCACAACATAAAGGCGAACCATTTCTACACTGCATTGTGACGTGTGATGAAAAAATGGATTCTTTTTGACAATTGCAAGTATTCAGCACAATGGTTGGATAAAGATGAAGTGCGGCAACACAGACCAAAGCCAAACATTCATCAAAAAAAGCTAATGGTGTCTGTTTGGTGACCCAGTGCTGGTATTATCCATTACAGCTTTGTGAAACCTGGTCAGTCGATTACAGCAGATGATGTCTACTGCAACCAAATGGATGAAATGATGAAGATGCTTGCGATTAAGCAGCCAAGACCGGCCAATAGAGAGAGGCCAATCCCCTTGCAAGACAACACTCAACCACAATATTTACAACAATGTTCTTAGCAACATTGTATATAATAGCAAAAAACTGAAAACCACCAAAGGCCTTATGAACAAAGGAATGGATAAATAAATTTTATTATGTTCATACAATGAACTACTATACAGCATTAAAGAAATGAACTACAACTATCTGCATCAACATGGATAAATCTTAGAAAATGTCAAGCAAAGAAAGGTTATAGTAGAACATAGGTAGTATGATTCTATTTATCTAAAGTCCAAAATCAGACAATACTAAATAATACATATTATTTAAGTATACATTCATAGGGGGCTGTAATTATAAAGATAAGGAAGGAAACAAATATCAAAAAAATCATGACAGAGGTGTTACTTTTGGGGCAGAGAGAAGGGGATGTAAGAAAGGTTGGGTGAGAGAGAGGGCTTCAAAGGAAATGAGCAGCATACATGACTTTTTTTCTTTTATTGTTTTATTTTTTCTTAAACCATATAAAACATATATATAGTCTTTCATGTATGCCATTTCTCATTAAAAATTTAAATTATAAGTAAATTTAAAATATGCTGAATGCAAGTTGTATGAAATGTAAGGGAAGAAGTAGCCAATCTTCTTTCTGTAGCTGATAGAGGAAGGTAAATCTATAAAGTTAAGATACCTCCTAGGTAATTCAAGGACACATGGAAGTTCTAGGTTGTAGAAGAAAAAAAAAACAGTAGGCGATACATTCTTCTGTCCCATGCTCTAAGTAAGCATGGATCAGCTTGCAAATAACAAGCTGAACAACCAACTCAGTGTTATAAACTATCAGGAACCACCCACAGACAGAACCTAGTTCTCCTAAAGTTTTGTTTGGCTAAAACATTTGTTCAGTTTGTTTTGTTTAAATTGAACACCTTCAAGGAAAGCAGGCAATAGTCAGTTCACTTCCATTCCTCCTACTCTCCTTTTCACCCTCCTCTCTTTCCTCAACATATAACATAAATATGTTAACGTTACATAGCTGGCACCTCAAGGCACTGAGTTTGAGAGCAGCTGCATCCTTACAGGTGACTCCAAAATAACTATATCAGAAGTTTATCTCTGAGGTCATTATTTTCAAGAATCCCTCCTAACTAACTCCTAACTAACTCTCTCTCTCTCTCCCCTCTTCCACTACTGTCCCCCAGCTCCTTTAACCAGGGACATTGCCTTTTATCACAAAAGTGGAGCTACCTAACAAAATTAAGTTCAGCCTTGGAAAACTATAACGGCATGTACATATGCTCTTTATGGAAAGTAAATGTGGACTAGGAGTCAAGACAAGGTTCTAATTACTGTTTTTCCAGTATCTCACAGTATAACCCTGAGCCAGTATTTTTTCTCTCTCTGGGGTTCAATTTCTTTCCTTTCTACGTAATGAGCAGATTTTAATCAGATAAACTCTAAAGCTCTCCTATATCTTCTATATGTATACAAACATTTATACTGAAATAAGTTTTTCCCCCAAGTATAAATTTTTCCTGCTTTGGATGAGGTATAGGAAGGCAGAAGAGCGTGCTAGAGAAACAGGCTTACTGGTGAGGGAAAGAGAATGAGAGAAGGGACTGCCACTAAGAAGGATAGAGTCTGAGCACACACTTTACAGTTTCACTTATGGTTACCTTCCACTTGGTGTATGAAAACACAAATTATGGAGATGTTACTATATCATGCAATATAATGAAAATATTCTGTCAGACATCAACACTGCTTCACATAGTTTGTCAATTTTTATTTTTAAATATGGCCCACTCTGCTATAATGGAGTTTGGTTTCAGCTTACACATTGATTTGAGTATCAGTGTACTGTCTAAAGACTTCTTAATCTTATTTGTTCCTTAAAGGAGATTTTGGCATGTAGGGATGGTAAAAAGCAAAAGGAAAAAATCCACAAGCTCACTAACAAGAAGCAGCCCTCAAATAGCTAGAACCAAGGATGGATACAGAGAGGGAGAGTTCCATAAGTTCTAGAATACTTTTTTGAAAAAATAAAAAACAAAACAAAAGGCTAAGAGCAGGTTACGAAGGACTTTGCAAGCAACAGTCAAAGGCATGAACTGTGGAAAATGAAAAGCCATGAAAGATTTTTAAAATAGAAGGAGAGACTTGTTCAAATTTGTGTTTTTGAAAGATAACTCTGATGGCAGAGTACACACAATAATTACAAAATAGAGTATAAGATTATTATGTAGGTGGATATTTTACAACAAAATATTAACATGAAATTAGAATAACTGACACTCACTCATTGAAGCCATAAAATAAATTTCACAAATACTACAGTATTCTTAAAGAAACATACAGCAGTAGGGTATGCCTTGCAAATTCCTTCGGTGAATAAATAATCACTTATACTTTAAAATCTCTTTTTTTTAAGTTCTCATACTACATATGTATACCTTTTTCAAATAAAATTAACACTTTAAATAATATTTATGGGCATTAAGTCCACAGAATTTTTCAATATTTACCTAACCATTTAGAAAGCACTTAGCATTTTAGGTATAGAAAAATATCTCTCACACTAACTTAAGCCTTTCAAAACCTGGCATTTACCAAATCACACACAAAGTGAGCTCACTGAAAAGCTGAAAACTACATTGTAGAATATACAATTAAAATGGTATAGAAATGTAATTTGTTCGATTCTAGTCAAAGCTTCTATGAATACAACTGATTTTTTTAACTTCCTATTGTTAGTTTCAGCTGACTTCTGGCAGATAAATTACAAACTTAGTGCTTCTTTCCATTAACCCACCAAAGCAGCACACAGTCAGCAGTAACTAGATTCAAACTTTAAATGTCTAAATGTTTTGCTAAAAAACAAAAACAAAAAACTCTTAGGAAGAACTGACCCATATACAGCATTTGCATAAAATATTATAAATCTAATCTAATTTTATGAACATGTGCCGTTATTTTTCAGCCTAACATAATGTCCCAAAACTTAAAAATTACTTAAAATCTATTCCTACACAATTAAAAACATTTATATTGATATGAGTTTTCAAGTGGTTTTCAATAATGTTAATGTTTAAATTCTTGAAGAAATGAAAAGGTGCAATAATTTCGTTACCATCAAAAAAATGAACCCACATATACTTTTTAAAAGAAATTTCTATCCAAAAAACAGAATATTTTGCTCATCTTTTCCAATTATTATACCTCAGAAAATACAGGTTAGCAATACCAAAATTCAACATTTAAATAAAACTTCAATTACTAACTTGTGACATTTATACTTTTGTTTATACTTTCCCAAAAGTGCAAACTAACTAAAAGAAATTAATTTTAGTTGGAAGGTATTAAAGAACCCATCTACTGGGATCCTCTGATTTGACAGGATACTGAGACTCAGAAAGCTTCACTGATTTTTTTCCAAGATTAAACGGCTGAGCCAAGACTTGAGCCGCAACCCTTAGCCTTTGAACACAGGGTATTCTCCCCTATGTCAAATTCTACCTAAAGTTTTTTCATCTTCCTTCATTTTCTGAAACAATAAAGTGTTTTGACAACTGTCACATATAGCACTTTGAAAATTAAAAATCTCTTGATCTTTTACTTCCATAAAAGTACTGGTTTCCCCTTAACATCTTTAACCATATATACATGCAAACAAAAACCACACATCCACTGTTAAACTTCAGAGACAAGCATAAATAAAAATTCTTGTTATTACAATGTCTGCTAAGTTAAAAATATCCTTTTCTGGTAACGTCAACATAGAATTACTTTGTGACACTTAACATTAAGTAACCACCTATAAATCCCTTAACAATTAGCATATGTTTTAAGTCCCCCAAAAATGTTCCTATTCAAGATAGAATGTGAATAAGGGTTCTCTACACTAAGAAAATATGCCCTTTTTAGAAGCACAAATTCTGTTTTCCTCTAATACAAATAATAAATGAAGCTACCTGATATAATACCACACCTAAAGGCTGAAAAAAGCTGCTGTGATGAGAGAGCACCACACTAGAATTAAGAAGATCAGAAATTTTCCACACACAAGTCCAAACATAATTGACCATACCAACAAATTACAATTAAAATATGTTAAACCGTTAAATTCAAGAAAATCGTCCACAAATGTGATGGAACTGTGCTAAAACACTTTTCGGTGTTAACAAATGCAATCTCTTCACATACAGTCAACAGTCAAATGCTATTCCATTCTATGAAAACAGTTTATGCTACTTTGCTCTACGATGAATCCTCTCAAAACAGTTTTTCTTCTGATACACATTTTGCTGAGCACTGTCTATTCACACTGATAGTAAACTGAGGAAACAAAAGGCATAACAACATTTTTTCAAGTGTTTGGCCAAATTACTACAGAGTACAAAAGTGGCCTCTGAAGCCATTTCAAGAAGCAAAATGTTGTTTCATTGAACACTACAGATCAGTGTTAAACATGTCATAAAATCAATGTAGTAGCTTGAAGATTATTTTGAAGAGAACTCAGAGACAAAAACTGAAAAGAGAAAATAGAGAAGAATGCATCAAATGTAATAAGGACAAGAAACAAAATTTTGTCTCCAGTCTACCAGCTCCCAGTGTAAAACACATCACTAATCAAAAACATCTGAAAACCTATGCTATACACTTCTACTCTCCTACTTAAAGAAAACCTCTACACTTACCCTTTTAGTTGTGCAGAACACAGAGCTGAGAACTGAAAAATGTAATCAAATCCCAACACTGCCACTTACTAGACATGTGAAGTTGGGTTATCTCCATAAGCCTTGATTTACTCAACTCTAAAAAAGGTTAATGTCACCAACCAAACAGGGTTCTTGTGAGGATCTCAGACAATATATGTTAAGCATTTTGCACTTAGCAAATGCTCAATAAATAGTAGCTATACTTATTGAGTTGCTTGGTGATGTGTCAGGTAGGTTTTCCAACACTTCATAAAGATGCAAGTTCGTACCCTGATAATTTCAATTCCTTTAAAAAACAAAAATATGTAAATGTACGGGAGGGGGGAAATGGAAATGCTTTTGGCATCTTTCCAGGTATTACTGAGTTTAAAGGTTAAATTGCCAAAACATTCTCCTAATTATGCAACAACAAATACACACAACCCAGAGTCTGTAAAAGATTGTATTAGCCTATACTGCCGTCTTTTCATCTAAATTAATAAGTCTCATTTCCAAAGCTCATCACTGTTCTTTTAATGATAAGATCTCAGCTTCCTCCTCTCGATTATCATCAATAGAAACAAAAAACCCCACTGATTAAAGTTCTTGTTCGTGTTCCCTCATTGTAAAGGCTGTATGTTAACTTTGGGCAGACATCATTGCCACAGCAAACAAAAATGACACCAGAAAGACATATATCGCAGTATGCCAAAAGTGATAGTCAATCTATTAAACAACAAACGATTCCCCTCATCCTTCTGAGAACTCATCGAATGCATGCAAGTCTTCAAAAAGTGCCATATGATTAGCGGGCTATTTCATTTCTATCCAAAGATAAAAGGTACTTGCTTCCACATTCATAAAAAGCATCCTGTGTTTTGGAACTCTTTCCAGAATAAAATTTTATTTCCTTCCCTTCCCCGCCCCCCCCCCCAATTCTGGAAGTTAACCTGTTTTCAAACAGGCGACTTCAACTCCGGAACTGAAGCGACAAACCTGCCCCGCTTCCTTACCAGACCTTGCTTTCTGGTTAACGTACCTGTTCTCTCGAAATACAAGGCAACGAAGGTCTCCGGAACATTTTGCAACTGCCACCGTAGTAACCCGCTGCAGTTTCGCCTAGCGACACGCAGCTGGACCTCCTCCGGGGTCTGATCACAGGCACTTTTTCTTCGGTGGTACTGGACAACCGAGGATGATGAGGCGCTTCCCTGATTTGAAAGAAGTGATCCAACCCCAAGGCCAGCAGGCTTCCAGCGCCCCCCACCAGGCAGGAGAGCAGCGGCCTGAGGGCTGAAGGCAGCAATCCGAGGCTGGTGAAGGAGACCCACCAGACGAAGCCGGCGAAGAGCAGCACCAGGATGCTGTGCTGGAGCCTCACCCGGTGCGCGAGCGTCAGCACACACACACAGCTCAGCACCGCGAGCAACCTGCCCGCCACCGCCGGGGGCGTGTGCGGGGCCGGAGCGGGGATCCCGGCGTCCGCGTCCCCCCGCAGCCAAGACCACCACCGCCACACCAAGAAGTCCCCCAAGTAACAGCAGGCGGGCAGCGCCAGCAGCCACCAGGAGCCGCCGCTCCGGCACGGGCCGGGCCCCCGCTTGGTCCGGGTCAGGAAGCAGGTGAGGAAGAAGAAGGCACAGGCGATGCTGAAGAGGGGGCTGAGGCTGTGCGAGCACACGCTCAGCAGCGTCCGCAGCCGGGCGGCCCCGGCAGCCCAGCTCTCGGGCCCCGCGCCGAGCAGCAGGGCGAGGACAAAGGCGGCCAGGGCGCCCAGCGAGAGGCGCGCCCGGCAGAAAGGGGAGCCGCGCCGCGGCTGCTGGGGGGAGGCCGGCGGCGGCCGCAGCTCCACGTTGCAGAAGCGGCAGAGGTGGAAAAGGAAGCCGCGCGGAGGGTCCTGCCGCAAAGGGCTCACGCAGCTCTTCACGTAGCCGTTCCTCAGACTCTCGGGGGGCGAGCCGGCCCCGTCCGGCTGCTGCGGGTACCGCATGGCTTTGGCGTCTCGCTCGTCCCTCCTCATGGCCGGGCCGGGGCGGCCGCGGGGCTCAGCACTCCCCCGCTCGTAGCGCAGCGGCCGCCCGCGCTCCCGGACCCCCGCCCCCGCGTTCGGGGCGCCCCCCGGCTTGGCAGCGCGTCAGAGCTGCGCCCGCCGCCCCAGCCCGGGGTCCGCGCCGCGCGGGCTGAGGAGCGGCGGAGTACGCCACATGCTGGCTGAGGAGAGGGGCGAAAGGGGTGCCTCTCCCGGACGGCTTCGCCTGCCTCCTCCTTTTCCCTCAGGCACCTCTCGGAACTGGAGTCTCGGTGTCGCCTCCCAGCTCCCGGGCTGCAACAGTTACCTCACGGCCCCAGCCTGGTCCGTTGGGCGCGCGAGCGGCGGGCAGGCGGGCGCTCCTCCCCCGCGGCTGCCCCGGCCGGGCGCGCGCCCCGCCCGCCACCGCGCGCGCCCGCGCCCCGTGCCCCGGCCTCCGGGGCCGCGGCCGCCCGCCTGGGACGCGAGCCTGGGACCCCGCCGACGGAGAGTGCCCCGGCGGAGGAGCGCGCTGCCGCGGCGGTCAGGAGACCAGCCGGGCCTGGGAGAGACAGGCGAGGTCATCTTCGGATGGAAGGGGAAAGCCCGTTATCCTGGGTCCCCAGGCGTGCACATTCCCTTTGAGGGTAAGTCACACACCCCGGTCACTACCGGGCTCTTGGGGCAAAAGGGCGTTTGTGGTCCCTCAGGGGAGTGCATAATAGGGGTGCCAAGCTAAGGGGAGGAGTGGGGGGAGCTGCCTCAAAGCTCAGCCCCGTTCGGGGTGGGTCCTTGGACCGTGTGAGCAAAGCTGGGACCTGGTGAGGACCAGCCACCACTAAGGCCATGGCGAAAATCCCTAATCATTGTGGCTAATCTAGCCTCAAAAGCGACTTGAATTCTTGGGCCACGCAGCAGGCCCAGGATCCTAAAGTAGCTCTTAGGGAGAAGCCCGCACGTGGAATGCACTCTGGGAGCATCTGTGTCTTGCTCAAGAACTATCTTTACACGGGAGGAACCAATGCCCGTCTCCGCTTTGCATCCTTGCCATACGTACCCACCGGTTCACACCTGGTATCCCACCCTGCGTCCTTTCCAGATTGAAAGCTTTTTCACTGTAACAACGTGTTGGGGAGGGGGAGTAGGAGTCTTCTCCAAGACCACTCTCCAGTTTGAATCTGTTGGCCTTGAAAGAAGCCAAATAAGATGCTATCTGTGAAGTACTGGTGGAAGTAGCAATATTAGGAAACACTGACTCGAAGAAGAAACGAACTTTGCTGTACGGAAGGGACTGCTTTGGAATCTAACCAATCATAACTACCTTAGAGAGTGAACTGTTTCCCTCCACCAAAACTCTCCCTTCAACCTCATAACAGGCCTGAATTTCTCAAAGAGCTAATTGCACATTTTTCCAGGGAGATGAGGAACCTTACTGTGTGATAAATCACACAAACAGGCCCATTTTTCACCAATTAATCTGTGTCCGCAGCCATGACCTAAAATAGACAGTTTTCGTATATATGATCATAGTTCACATACGTGGCAGAAATCGCTGAGAAATTAGCACAGTAATTTGACTAAGATAAAAAAGTCCAGAATTCCCTTTTCTGTGTGGTGGATAAAAGAATAAATATTTAATAGAGTTTTCTAATTGATTACCCAAATGCTTTCCTAAAAGATAAAAATCTATCAGATCTTTTTTCCAGCATGACAATTGAAAGCAAAAAAAAAAAAAATGCTCATTTCAGCAAAACTGAGCAAATACATTTTTTAAATGATGTACATAGAACTCCTTACCACTGGTTAAAGATTAAAACAGGAAACTTAATGGATACATTTTGAACTTGTACAGAAGGGCATGACAAAACTAACACAAGCATATTACTGAAATTACATATTACTGAAATGTCCATTATAAATTCCAAAGGAAATGATAAATTGATTTTAAAATTAAAACAAATTCAGATTAAAGTTTTTGTGAGTTTTTTTTAATCTGAAGTTGTCATGTGAGGTAGGATAGGCATCTTAAGGGAAAGTGATGAACTAAAGATCCTGTTTCATGAGTTTTAGTCCAACCCTAGGCACTCATATCCTGGCATTATTAAGAAAGTCACATAACTGTTACAGGCATCATCCTTCTCTAATGTAAAATGAAGCAATTTAATTTAGATAACCTTTGAAATTCCTTCTGGTTTTAAAAAGCTCTGATTTCTGAGATCAGACAAGATCAGGCATGTTGAGGGTAGTATGGCCACATTCTATATGCCAAAAATTTGTAGGCATCCTTAGGATTCATCTTTCAGATTGCCAAGACCAATCTTTTGTATTATTTATACCACCAAACTAAACCAAACTCTCAGTGTTGACAAGTAAAAATAAAGGGATTTTTATCAAAGGACTGTGTTCTGAAAAATACAATTAAAAGCCTTCTTCATGAAATTGTTTTACTTCCAATTCTTTGGCCTTCTATTCATGTTTTTGTGAAGCTAAAAGCCCAACTCTTCCAATAACCCATAGTTGGAGTGCATCCCTCTAAATGCCAACCCAGCACCTGAGAGGATTCTAAAATAAAATGTAAGAACGTGACCAAAGACTATCAGAAGTTTACTTAAATAGAAATGTGCACAAAAAGAATAAGCTATCTGTGTTTATAGCTACTCCCTTTTCTGTTCACAGTGTCTGTCAAAGACTATCACTAGGCCATATTTCTTAGAGGTCAAATTATTTAATTATTCTCCTGCCAAACTTCAACCAATAAATGACTTAGCTCTTGTCTTTAGGTTCAAGAATTTATGATCATTATCTGTGGTGAAAAAGAAGTTGCAGTATACCTTTTACTTTTCTCAGAACTCTACCCCAGCCTCATTTTACCTGACTTTGTCTTCCCTCACATCTTGACCATGACCTCTCCACTTTCTAGTGGCTCTCTCCACTCTCCTGGTTTGACAACCAAAATGACATGGGTTCCTAGCACTTACTACCCGGTTCCCAAGTCATTCTGGAGCAATGCAACCCCCTGTGTATTCCTCTTTTCTAATTTCTCAAATTGGAATAGTGTCTGGCAAGTTTTAAATAACAAAGAAACTTTCAGGAATAGGTAGTAATTAACCAGTATCATTGAGACTACAAATTTATAAAACTAGAGTCATCCCATAAGATACATGAAAAGATTTTGAAAGAATGAAAGAATTAAAATTTATAAGCTTATAGTTAAAAATAAAAACAGACTAGCATTTCTCTTGTATAGAATCATTCTGTTTTCAGTGTGCACTGGCAACATTGTTGCCTGAGTGTGTTAATACCTATTTTCCTCCTAGCTAAATACTCATCTCAGAATTTGAGCCTCATTTTGACTCATTTTTAGTTCATCTCAACAAGTATTTTTAATTTTTATTTATGGCAGCTTTATCTGCAAGGTAGAACATATACACATAGACTATTAAATATCATAAGAGAATGAATATATGATTTTTAAAAACTGTTGGGAACAGTGTGTCAGGACTATTTGAGAAGAAGGGAATCGTTTTCTTCTAAAGTCTCTCCACTTTGTTTGTGGTTGTTTCTGCTTGTTCTCATGATTTGTTCTCCTCTACCAGTTCTGGTTCTCTCCCTTACTGTCCTCTTTCTCTCCCCAGTGACTGTACAGATGACCATCTTCTGATCTCTCTCCCTTCTCCCCTCTCCCTGACCCCCCCCATCTTTCTTCTCTATAGCTAATTGCCTCCCTTGTTTTACTTCAGTTCTCCTATGTACCATCCTCCTCCACCAACATTAATGTCTCTCCCTTAATGAATGCATTCAGCATTTATTATGTACCTGGAATTGTGCTGGACACTGGCCCAGATACAGTAATGAAGGTGTGGTTCTTTAGTCTAATGGCAGCTAGAATAGTAAAAAGACCGTTAGAGCCCGTATAACAGAAGCTATGATATAGAGGTAAGTAGCCTCAGTGTACTCTGGGAGCTCAGGGGAGGGGCACAGCGGATAAGGAGTAATGCTCTGGGAGAGTCAGAGAAAGTGATTGCTGGGCTCAGTACTGAAAGGTGAATAGAAATTAAAGTTGAGAGAAAGGAAAATCTAGGCAAAGGAAGCAAGCAAGTGCAAAAATCTGGAGGAATGTGACCATAGTGCATTTAGATAACTCCAGCATTCTATGGCTGGAGTGTAAGACATGAGGTCAAAGAACAAAAGCATAAAGTATGAGGGGGCTAGAAAGATGGTGTGGCCCTAGTATGGAACTGGAGTTTATTGTTACTATTTGTTATATAAAGGCTGATGTTCTGTTATCACATTTGTTCAATTACATGGCTGCGCCTACAACATACTCTTCAAACCGAAGAATTCTGTCTTATACTTAGCTCAATCTCTATGCCTAGCACAGAGCTCAACTTTTATGCCTAGCAAGTTCTCAGCTTTTTCAAGTGTGTTTATATTTCTCAAAGCAATTTTAATAAATCAGATTTTAGTAGTATGTCCTTTGATTTTTTGCTTTGTTAGTTAATGCATTTTAATAGAAAACTCTTAAAATATGATTTAATAGAAAAATGGTTCTACATTTTTATTGAAAAATTTTTTTTAGCATTCTATAATGGTTCTATATTTTTATTGAAAAATATTTTTTTAACATTCATTTGCACCAAATCAGTAAAAGAACCCTTTATCTTTATATATCTTTTATAATGTATAATAAACATTATACATGTGTTTGTTTGATTTAATTTTCAACATAAAATAAATGGTTAAAAATTTGTGAGTGATTTTTTATTTTAATTCAAGTGATGATACCTGGATTTTGTTTGCTATGAAAGCATGTGTTCTAGTACTTTAAGAATTTTCCTTTTTCTGTTTCTACTTTTCAGAGCAACAGTTATATTTATGACATAAACTCACTGTTATGATTTTTAAATATAACAACTGGTAAAAGTATTAAATCTATAACTATTAACCTGAAATTTCCTAGATTTTTTGTTTAAACCTAAAACCCGAACCTTGAACAATAAACAGCAATGCAGACTCTTTCCAAGTTTTCCTGTTCCCTCCTTAGACAAGCAGTAGTTTCTTCAGCTCTGGCTATCCCAGCAGATCTGAAGGATCACAGCCACGATGGTGGCAGCCTACCGTTGACACTGAACTTGTGGTTAATTGTGGAGTTCTGCCACAAAACCACCTCACTACCACAAGCTGGATACTTGCCCAGGAGAGTGACAAACTGCCAGGCCAAGCAATCTACAGGAGGCAGCAAGAGCAAACTGCCTTTTACCCCACACAGCAGTCATTTCTGGATTCCAACTAGAGCCAGCAGTGGGGCACACCAAATAAACGTATAGAAGTAAGATTTCTCCACTAAAGCTGCTTAAAATGTATTCATGCAATTTTGCAAGAGAAGCTCAAAACAGTTCATCCAGTTCATCATCTAGCATCATCAATAAATGTGAGATTATACTTTTCGTTAATAAATTTTTTAAAATAGGCATAGGACTGGAAATAAAATTATAGTTACATTACTGTTAACTGCTAAGTGAACCACCTACATATAATCATTGCAAATAGGAACAAAGACTGTGTCTTTGTGTGTGTTACTAAGCTGTGCACAGCAGCTCTAGGAACTTTGTCTGAAAGGCAAGGCAGCATGATGTGAAGGAAGGAAACTTTAGCGTCATTCTGATATGGTTACTGCTTGAGCTTGGAGGTTACTTAATGTCTCATGTTACTTACAACATCTATGAAGTAGGGATAACAATATCTACCTCTTAGAGTTATTATTATGGATTAAATTAATTTACATATGTAAGGTAACTAACAATGAGTAGGTGCTTAGTAGATGTAAATTAGTTTATTTTTCTTACATCCGCCCTGTTCCTTACCATCCCACATCCCTTCAGGATTTCCCAGGATTCTGTTAATTCTGAGTTTTTCCGAGGAGATCTCCAGATTACATCATCTGTTCAACTCTTTTTCAAGACTGGCTTTTAATGTTATTTCATTTAACTAAGTCTTTGCCTTACTAACTAGACAATCAAATAGGTAAATTGGCAGCTCTCTTTCATCACAAAGCAAGTGCTACAGGGGTTTTAATGCCTCTGTTCTAATTACCATAAATGCAAAATTCTTAATGCATTAATATTTAAGGAATAACTACATATTATCATAATTTTGTGGGCCTATATATCTTAGAGCTTGTTCTACAGAAAAGATATTGATTGGGGCCTACATTTGGTAACATAGAGAAATAGAAAAAAAATTGAAGCTTAACAAATTTCATCCATAATAGCATTAAACATAGTGAAGACCAGAAAATATTTATGTTTGCAAACATTTATTCATTAATTCAGCATGTACCAGGCACTACCTAGATACCAAAAGTACAAATATGAATAAGATATAGTCCCTGCCCTCAGATTGGTAGAAGAGAAAATATGTAAACAAGTGCAGCACCGTGTGAAATGCTCTAACAGAGTTCTTACCAAAGACAGTGAGTGGTAGGACAAAGAGGAGTTCACAGGTGAAGAGATGCTAGCCTACATATTGAAGAATAATTAAGGGCTTCTCAGGTGTACAAAGAGAAGATAGAGCGTTCCAGACAGAGCAGTATATACAAAGCCATGGAGGCATGAAACATCATGGGCATTTCTGGAACTGAAAACAGGTTGGTATGCTTCAGGGTGGGGGGAGGATGGGCATGGAAAATGAGGCTGGATAGATGGGTGGAAACCAAATCATGGGAAACCCTATGGGCCCACTCTGAGAAACCTGAATTTTATTCTGTGGGTGGTAAGGAAGTGTTAAAGGTTTTAATGCAGAGAAGAAGCATGATCAATTTTAATTGCATTTAGTTGTAGTTTAATTGCATTTCAAAACTCAATGCTGGTACTGCATGAAGGGTAGCTTGAAAGAATGTGAGGCCAAAGCCAGGAAAATCATTTAAGAAACCATTAGAATAGGCTAAATGAAAGATAAAGTTCTGTAAGGCAATGGCAGTAAATTTGGAAAGGAAGGATTGAATTGGTAGCAGCTACAGAATTTTCTGATCAATTCCATAGATTGGGATGGGGGAAAAGGAAACTTTGAAAAGGGTACCCAGGGTCTAGCCTGCGTGACTCTAGTACCTTGAAGCCAGTGAACAGGATAAGAAGTACAAGAGAAATAATTGAGAGTAAAGATTACAGGTCTCATTTTGAACAGACTGAATTCAAGTGGAGATGTTTCTTGGTTGTTGGATATATGAGTCTGAAGCTCAAGAGAGTAATCTGGGCTAGAGATATAGTTTGGAAGCCTATAGTGTATACGTAGAAGTGGTACCATGGGGGAAAAAGGAGTTATCCCCTAGGAGAATATATAATGTGAGAAGAGAAGAGGATCAATTTTTGAACTCTGTGGAATACCAACATGTAAAAGGTAAGGTGAAAACAAAATTGCTCAAAAGGGTGACTGAAAAGGAAGTAGCAAAGCTAGAAAGAAAACAAGGCAGGAGTGGTGTCACAAACCAAAATAAGGAAGTTTCAAGAAGAAGAACAAAAAATATAAAATACCAAGTTCCAAAAAGATGAGGGCATGAAAGTAGCCACAGGAAGTCATTGTCAACCCTGTGTGAAACAGGTACCATAGTTGAGGCAGAAGCCAGATTGCAGTGGATTGAGGAATAAATATATACTTATGTTGACATTAAGAAAAGAAGATTCATTTTTAAAAGTTTTGCCATGAAAAAGCTTTACCTTTAGTTTCATCATTATTTTTGTTAGTTTTAGCTAAAAGAAAAAAATTTTAAATAGCTTACTGATAAAATATAAAGTCCACATGCACCCACTGCTGTCCTGTATTTTAAAAAAAAGTTGAAATAATAGATTACACTTAATGGTGTACTACCTACAGTCTTCCCTACATTTTTATAAATAGGTACTATAAACAAGCACTTGTTTTCTATTCGTAGTGGTATCCTACAAATAAAGCAATAAGAAATATGACAGTGAGGTTATAGAGTCTATGTAATACAGAAACAAATAGAAATGTCTAACATAGCTCTGAGAGATTTTTAAAAAACTAGTTATTATCCAGCTTCAATGAGTAGTGTGATCTTAGTCTGATTCTTTTTTTCTTGTACCCCTTTGAAGTCAGTGAGAAATATCCATTTTTGAAAAGATTGAGATGATAAGATCATTTAAGGGGTCTTGTTCAATATTCTTTGTTTAAAATCACTGTATTTTTACCAGCTCTGGAAATAGTAAACACACAACTAGATCTACTAATGAAAAACAAAATATAGATTTATACATTTAAGGAATTTTTTTAAATGTCTGGTCAGATAATTCAGACAAAAGAAAGAGTATTTTATGTCCTTTTCCTGCTAAATAACCAGGATTAACTGCAGTGTTCCAGTTCTTAACCTAACATCAATCTTCACTAGAATTATGCTTGGACTGCTCCCAGTGACAACTCTGTAGCATGGTTTGGTGCTTTGGTAACTGTATTAAACGTAAGTGCAAACTGAAAAATAACAAGAACCCTTATATAAATTCAAGGTTTTAGTACTGTATTTCAGGGATGTGTAATCATGTTTGAAAGGACTAACATCCACTCTGATATGAATAAGACTTTAAACAAATCAAAAGTATGGCTCTTTAACCCGTAAACCTCACGGTTATGGCTGATTTTATTCCTTAGCGACTCTGCTTTTTACAGGTGAAAACGTTTACATCAAATTTCCTCTCATTATAACCTCTCAAATGTTGTCCAGACCAGCAACCCACTCTCTTTAAACAAATACCAGCCAACCAGGAAACCATGAGGTTTTATTGTGCTATAAAATAGACCAGACATTTCTAAACCTTCATAGGAATGAACCTGACTAAATTTTTACTAAAAATAGTTTCAAAATAAACTGTGGGCTCCAGGTTTCTCTAACAATCAAAATTCCTTCATCCTTCATCAGTCTTGCTCTCAAGCTCTTTATTCTTCCAGAGCTTTATTGCAGGAACTAAAGGTTCCAATTCTACTCTCTTACTGGGATGTGAGATTGGAGTAAATGTTAGCTTCATTCCTTGCATTCATTCACATTTATCAAAATTCTGTTTCAAATTTTTTTGTACACTACCAGCTCATAAATCATCTGCTACTTATATCACGGGCATAGAAACCTGAATTTTGCAAAGAATTAAGTGGTATCTTTACCTTGAAAAAAATATTTCCCCTTTGATTCCATTCAGCAAATATTTATTAATTTAAGCCTTGTTCTAGGTACCCTCAAGGAGTATGTGTTGCGTGCATGTGCATGTTGCATGCATGTGTGTGTTACGTGTGTGTGTGTGCATATGTTGGAATGGGGTCAGTTGTAAATGGTCAGTGGGGAACAAGACATACACAAATAACTATAATACAAAATGGGATATCCTAAGAGATAGCCAGATTGTAATGGGGATCAGGAAGGGTGACATGATGTAGGTGGGTTTTAAAATCTGGCTTAAAGGATGAGTAGGATTTAGAGATAAGAAAGGATGGCATTGCAAAGAAGAAGAAAAGCATAGAAGTGAAGAAAGTGTGGAGGCACTGTTTTATCAGAACATAAAGTTGAAGAATGATAAAAATATTATAAAGGAACTATAGCATGTCAGGTCCTTTAATCCTCTAACTCTAATCCTCACAACAACCTACAGGTAGTAACAATAATACTCCTTTTACATATGGGACAATTGGGGTAAAGGAGATTAAATAATTTGTCAAAGATTACACATCTAGTAATTGGTGGAGTCAGGATTTGAACCCTGGCCATATGACTCCAAAGCTCCTATGTTGTTTCCATTTTTATCAGCAATTATTTATTTCTTTTGCATTATTTAAAAATTTTTTTTTATTTCAGCATATTTCAGGGGTACAAATGTTTAGGTTACGTATTGTATATTGCCCTTGCCCCAGCCGAGTCAGAGCTTTAAGCGTGTCCAGACGGTGCATGCTGTACCCATTAGATGTGTATATACCCATCTCCTCTCCCCCCTCCCATCTACCTGACACCCTATGACTGTTATTATGGTATGTGCACTTAAGAGTTGATCAGTTACCAATTTGATGGTGAGTACATGTGGTGCTTGTTTTTCCATTCTTGGGATACTTCACTTAGAAGAATGGGCTCCAGCTCTATCCAGGATAATACAAGAGGTGCTATATCACCATTGTTTTTTGTGGCTGAGTAGAACTCCATGGTATACATATACCACATTTTATTAATCCACTCATGTATTGATGGGCACTTGGGTTGTTTCCACATCTTTGCAAT